>OVBA01009239.1:0-10975 GCA_900406435.1 Lepidium aucheri | reverse complement strand
TATATATTTCAAAAATTATCTTATCCTTAGTATTCATCTCTTAAACATAGTATATATCTTAGATTAGTTTTTTTTCTTTGTCAACTTTACTCAGTTGTATAAAAATCAAGTCCAAAAATGAAGTACATTGTTTACAAAAATGATCTCTAGATAATCCTCGAACATTGTTGGCTAGGTAATCTTTTTTTTTTGTCAACACTAGGCCACAATTGGCTGGATTATTAGCCAAATTCGTACATTTGGAGCTAAACACTTGTTGGATCTAAAAAGAAAATGTTGTCAGCTAACAGCTAACGAGGAACATTTGTGTCACTAAAATGCAGTGTTGGTGTTTCTCAAACGCATTTAAGAATTGACTTTTGTGCTAACAAAAAGTAAACAGTGCAAAATATAGTTTTGTAGAGTTGATTAGATTTAATCAAAAAGAGTTTTTTCACTTAAGTTGGTACTTTTGAATATAATGAAAGTCAGCTGCTGCAAAGGGTTTTGCATATAAAAGGAAGAAAAAATCATGCAAGATGATGCAGTGCTAAGAGCAACACAAAAAGAGAGAGTAAGATAGTTGGATGTTGTATAAGCAGACAAGTCAGACATAAATTCTGAACAAGTGTCTGTTTATTCTTGAGTGTAAACACAAATGTAGTTCTAGGTGAAAACAAAGTATATAACAAGGGGTTGGTGAGTAATTGTGAGAATCATTATCTCTTATAACTCGGTTGTAATACTTGTTCGTGTTCTAGTGGATTCTGGGACAAAGTCTAGGCGAGTCGTAGGCAGTATGTACATAAGATACTACTAAACCTGTTAACTCTGTGTGTGCTCTTTTGCTGTCTGTTCCTTTCTGGAATTATCTGTGCAACGTTCTACTTATTCAAACAAATCTCAACTCTATCAATACTTCTGTTGAGTTTCTAGTTGATTTGCCTAACAATACATAATGTAGGCCGTGAGACTTAATTACTAGATATGCAAGTGCGTCTTCATTTAGTAGAGTTATCACATGCCACTAGAGCAAAGACCACTTGCGCTGGTTAGATAATCTGCTTTGTAATTTGGATTAATCTTAAAACTGGAAATATAAACATAAGATTGAATATTACATAAACTACATCCATTTTAGATTTTCAAAAACACTTGTCATGGCCGAGGACAAGTGGCCCAGTGATAGTGGTCACTTTACAAATCCTCAGGCACCAGAATTTGTTTCCTCTCTGATGCAAAGAGGAGAAAGAAAATGAGTCTTAAAATATAAGCCTTGGCTATAAATCAGACCATATCGATCCAATAATATTAAAGTCGACAAAAAAAAACATTTGCCATCTAAAATATTAATTTGTTTAGTTTTTTTTTTTGGTTCAAACGAAAAAACTTTAATTAAACAAGTAAAAGAGCTGGTGGGTACATTAAAGCTTCTCTAGCTAGTTTGTCTGCTTCACCATTAAAGTCTCTTTTCACATAAGCAAAACAAATAAAAGAAAACTTCTTAGCAGTCTTGATGATGTCGTTTACGATTCCAAAGAGGACTTTTGGAGGTTTGCAATTTTTCACCGCCTTGAGCAATTGTTGAGAATCAGAGCAGATTTTTTGTTCCTTTAATCCTAGATTGCCAAACCTTCCGACATCAATGGTGATTCAATCTGTAAGTACTTATGAGTTCCTTGGGTCATTACTCTGTCATGCAGATATTTGATTATCCATCCTCATCCCGCTTCTGTGTGATCTTTCCACGCTCCATTGCTGTAACCTAAGCAGCACTTGATTCGTTCCAAACTCAGATCCCTTCTCTGTGTTGGTTGGTTTCGTGCCTCCTCCTTAGCTTGTGCTGCATTCCATTCATTTGAGTCAATGATCTCCTTTGAGACTAAATCCCTATGTGATAGTCGAAGATCTGAATAAATTCTCTTGTTTCTTGTTGACCAAATGGCCCAGAGAATCCACAGAGTTAGTGGACCAGCAGTGTCTCCTATCGGTGGTAAGTTCTTTGTGATGTTTCCTTCCTTTATCAAGTCCATACAATTTTGGAAATACTTTTGCCTGAAGGATGAGCTAGTTTCCAAATTTCCTTGCATAATCACACTCCATGAATATATGCTCAGTAGTTTCCTCTTCTTGGCATCTAATACATGCACTTGATTGAATAATCTTACGCTTTAGAAGATTTACTCGTGTTGGTAGAATTCTCCTTACTATTTTCCACATTAACATTTTCACTTTGGGCGAGACTTTAGAGTTCCAAATCTCTTTATTCGAGTTAAATTTTTTGAACTCGTTAGAATCTAAATTGTAAGTTGAATGGTAGCCGGAATGCGTTGTATAAACTCTGTCTGCTGTTGGTAACCAAATCAACTTATCTTCAGCCTTCACTTTACTCGGTTTAATACTCATTATCTCATGCTTATACAAGGGTACGATCTCTCTGATATTTTACTTATTCCATTGAAAGGTTCATGGATCGAAAAGCTCATTGACCATCATTTCTCTCTTTCCGTTGTTTGCAGGCCCTATGGGACAAGAAGCTTCATTTAAAGACAACCATAGGTCTGACCAGACTTTGCTTTGTTGATCGTTTGTCCCAAAGTTTTTTCATAATCTGCAAGAATTTTGATAAGAGAATTGACATTAACCATGTTTGTTTTGCAAAAAACATGGTGTCATTTGCGAACAGAAGATGATTGATGCATGGAATTCCACTTGCAACTTGAATGCCTGCTAGTGATCCATCGGCGCGCCCCTTTGAGCATAGTTCCAAAAGAACCAAGCTGCACAAGATGAATATATATGGGGATAACGGATCTCCCTGCCATATTCTTTTTGAAGGTAAAATTTTCCCTTTTGTAGTTTCATTGATTAGAATAGAGTATGAAACGGTTGAGACGCATTCCATTATCCACATGGTTCATTTTGTGCTTCACCCCAACCTCTCAAAAACCAACCGTATAAAATCTCACTCGAATCTATCATATGCTTTACTCATGTCCATTTTTATTGTCATTGACATATGTTTTTTTGCATTGGACGTTTTCACGTGATGTAGCATCTCATGTATTATCAATACATTGTCTGATATGGCTCGTCCCGGGATGAAAGCTGACTGATTGTCAGGGATTAGGGAATCCAGAATGGGTTGGAGCCTCTTGGTAAGTATCTTAGAAATAATTTTGTAGTGGACATTGCATAGGGCAATAGAGCGGTAATCAGCCACTACTTTTGGGTTTGGATTTTTTGGGATGAGTCTGATATGTGTTTTGTTAATCTCTGCAGGGAGTGAGCCGCTTGCAAAGAAACTCTTCACATTTTTTATCAGGTATGCGCCTACTTCACTCCAATTTGCTTGGAAAAACCTGGAGGAGAACCCATCTCGTCCTGGTGCCCAGTCTGGGTGTATAGCAAACACCGCATTTCTAATCTCCAAGTCTAAGACTTCTCTTGTGAGTACAGTGTTTATATCTGCTAAGACCATGGGTTTTAAGGCTTCCCTTACAATTTTCGCTCTGTCTTCCTTTCTATTGAACAACTGCAAGAAGTACTCTGATATAATTCTCACGATTTCCCCTTATTTATAAAACATTTTGCCTGTTTCATCCTCTATAACCAAGAAATGGTTGACCACTCTTCTTCCTCAAATCACATCATGGAAGTATCCTGAATTATGTTCTCCCAGTTGGAGCCACATGGTTCTACTTTGTTGCCGCTAGAAGCTTTCTTCCTCTTGGTACAATTTCCTCAATTTCTCATTTAGGGTTTTGATTTTTTGCTCCTGGTTCTGTGGATTTGCCATCAGGGCATCCAATTCCAGTTGGTTCTTTGTTCTCTCTATTTGATTTTTGGCTCTTTGGTCTCTTTTTCACGCTATTAGTTCTGTTCTGCGTCTAGCTATCCTTTCTCGGATAAGAGCTTGGTTGTCTGCATTACATGTTTTTAGGCTCTCACTTCTGGAATTTTGTCCAGGTTGCGATCATACCAAAATAGTCCTTTTGACTTGTTACGATAACTGGAACAAGTAGTAAAGAAAGGTTAGTGATCAGACCCTTCGAAGCGTAGATATTCACTGTAAGTCATTGGAAAAGATTAAGCCCAGAGCTATTGGCCATTGCCCTATCTAGACGGCATCAGATGAAGTGTAGGTGTCTATATCCTTGGCAGGATAGAATTGCAGGTCAAAGAGGTCGTTGCTCATCATGAAGCTTCGGAAATCAGAGAAAGAAGCTTCAGTTCTCAAGGGCCCTCTAGATTTTTCACAATTGTTTAATATAGCATTGAAATCCTCAGTAAGAAACCAAGGGGAATCTCTAGCCTCTGCTATTGCTGAGAGCTTTAACCATATTCTTTCTCTCTTTGAAGAATCTAGTTCTCCGTAGACAAATGTTTTGTAGAAAATATAGTCTTCATGTTTCACTTTGACATCAATGTAGTTATGTGTTGCAGATTGAATTTCTGCCTCAATGTCCTTTTTCCAGTATAAAGCCAGTCCTCGTTCCCCTCTTCCATGTATAGAAACTATGTAATTGCTTTTGTAACCCATCCATCTAAAGACTTAGAGTACGAAAGCATTGGGATTTTTGATCTCTGAGAGAAAAAAGAAGTCTGGGAAGTAAGTCAACCAAATTTCTCTCAACCGTTGAACTGTCTAGGGATTCCCTAACCCTTGACAGTTCCAGCTCATGAAGGTTAAGGGAGCATGTTCGATGGGCCTAAAAAATCCATCCTTTTTGCTAAGTTTTTTTTGGTAAGTTTCTGTCTTTTGGGGCTTTTGGCCTCTGAGAATTCTCCTCATAATGAGGGATATGTTGTGTTTGGAGCGAGGGTGAGGACCTAGCGGTATCAAGGTTTGGGGATCCTTGGATTTGCAGAGCTTTCCTCTTTTTTGAAATTACTCCCTCTGGTATTCTTGGACTAATTAATCATTTTTCCTTATAGGAGGCCTTCCAACCTTTCTTTTTGGGGTTGTTCGCTTCGGTGGAAGGGGAATTGTAGAAGCGTTTTGTTCAACATGATCTACCGGTCCCAGTCTAGCAAAAACTGGACTTCTTACAGGACTTCCTTGCACCTCAAGATTTTCTCCTTAACCATGTGGTCCAAGGCTACTGAACATTGGACTTCTATGGTTATCATGTTGTTGTACTTTATTTGTTTCTGGCCCCGTCTCTTTCTCTGGTTCCGAGTTCACACTAAGTCTGTTAAAGACCAAATTATAGTGGTTCTCAGAATCCGCATCAATTGTATCCTCATTTTCAGCCAGGTTGTGTCTTTTGTTGTTCACCATTTTATTGACATTTTGTTCCAATAAACCTGACATGGCCCTTTTAAACCTCTCTTTCATTGCAACTGCTTCTGTTGGGTCAGCACAATTTGTATACTACTGCATAAATTCATTCACCTTACCCATTGCTTCAGAGAAGTCCTCTTGATCTCTTGTTGGATTATGGTGTTGTTGTGCTTCCATCATCCCCATGTATGGAGATTTCGAATGCGCAGAGAGCTCTCTAGATAGTTCATCTCGAACACAACATATTTTGTCTTTACTCACATGAGTCAGGTGGTAGTTTCTATCTTCCTTTTTAACCTCTCTCCACCTTAGTTCAGATGATCTTTCTGGTTCTCTGTATCTCTCTTATAGAGATCTTGATCTGGTCACTGGATCTTTGTATCTCCTGTATGGTTTAGGTCTTCTGTAATACATCCTGGATTCCCCTTGAGTTGTGTCTTTATAGTGACTGTAAGTTGTCTTGTTGCTGAGCACCTTAGAAAGATCTTTTTGGAATCGACTATCAAGTATATCCCTTTGTGTTTCTTTGGTCTAGACCCAAGTGATTGGTTGCTTGTAGTGTTGACTTTAGATCAGGGCAATCCCTAACCTCATGGTCCAATTTATAGTAGTTGAAGCAGTGTTTCCCCAGCTTCTCATAAACTAGGTGTACCGTAATTTCCTCCCCATTTGGGAATTCTACAGTAGATTTCATTATGAGAGGTAGTAGTCCGTTAATATGAACCCTCACTCTTGTAGCTAAGGTTGTAATGTCTAGCTCCTCCACATAACCCAAGTCTTCTCGAATAGCTCTGATAGTTCCTTATGTCCACAGGTGAATAAGGAGTCCCTGGACCTTAATCCAAAACGGGATAAGAGATGGGAAATCTGATGCAGTAGTGGCCTTCCATCTTTGGAGGATTACCATCCACTTTGCAAAGTGGTACGGTCGGTTCTGCAGCACATTGTTCAAGTCTTATTTGTTTACAAATTGAAAAAGAAACAGACCCTGACCTAGATTTGTACCTATAGGTTTGGAACTTGCTTTCCAGTGCTTTGAGATTAAGGGTATAAGCGACCTGACCCTTTGAGCCTTTGGGTTAGTTAGTCTTCCAATGAGAGTAAGAGCATGTTTACAGATGAGGGTAGAGCTTTCTGGAGTTACTTTCACTCTTGCAGCTCGAGCTGGGTCTTTTCTTGACATTGTTTCCTTTCCCTTTCCAGAGTAGGAGATTCATGTAGTCATTTCTTCTGAGTAACTTCTGTTTTTATGTTCAACCCAATGGTATGTGGTGGTTTCGCACTTAGCAGGATTGTAGGTGGTGAGTAAGGCGGAAAGGTATCAAACAACAAAAAGTTCTTCCCTAACCAAGGGGTGAGATTTCTGAGACTAGTTCACAGACTAATACAAACAGAGAACACCTACCATACTTGTAGATCCAATAAAAAGGGGTCTATTGACCGGAGAAACCATCAGAAAACAAGAATAGCAATAAACACCGTTTTGAGTTTTTGCCAAAAGTAGTTAGAAACTAGACAATTGAAGAAACCATTGGCAGTAATTTTTGAAAAGTTTTCTCAAAGTGGATAAAACTAGACTGCTGAAAACTTCATTGGTAAGAGTGCCTGAGATAAAAAAATCACCCACACCCAAAGTTTTTTCGTAGGGACAACATTTGTTTAGTTTTAATTTTTAAATTTAATGTCGACATAGTTCTGATTGCAATAAAGTTGTATGGGTCCTCCGACCTTCAAAATATTGGGCCTCTAAGGCCCATCTTCTAAATGCATAATATCAAAGGACGCGTGACTCTCACGTGATTTTATCTTCAAATGAGTTTTTGTTATCCACTTCATCGTTCATTTGGATTTGCATTGCACAGATTCCTTCACAAATCCTCTAATTCTGATTCTCACTCTCGTCACTCACTTGACACTCAATTATGCCTGCATCTTCACATAATTCGGTGAATCATTGATCAAATTGTACAAGTATTTGGTTGTGTGTGTGTTACTTCTCTACGTTGAGAATCCAAATTGATGTTCATGGCATTTGCATTGAAGACGAGCAAATTCATGATTACTTCCTTGGTTTGTTCCGAAACCACTTCCGTTGCTTAATAATGTCCTCTTCGACATATTCGCGTTAGAATGGTAAAGTTCCCAACTTCATATTTATTTTCTTCGTCAGAACTAAGATTTTTCAGTTATACGTTTGCACAATTTAGGACATGAACTCGGTAGTATGTTCTTGCTCTGTTAACTGAATATCTCTCTTCTACAGACAACTGAAACGATGAATTTGGTTTCTCTCTGTGACATAAATTCTGGACTTGTGCCCAGAAAGTCAACTGATTTGTATGTGAAACCGAGGTTTATAAGGTAGGCTTAGTGCTTCATCACTTTGACAATAATCTTTTTGATGTTGGATTCATCAACTTTGGCTGTCACTAAAGTCACTTAGCTTAGCTTCCCAGAGGAGATGTAATCACAAGATTACCAGTGTTTGATTCAAAAGCACGGTGGAATCTGAATGCTAGAAGGATAAAAAACCTTAGAGTTGGGACAATCTTTTGTAAGAGTAATGGAGATGTAGCAAAAGTGCATCAAGAAGAGGAAATTCCCAAATCAAAATTGATATGGAGAGCAGTCAAACTTCCCATTTACTCTGTCGCTTTGATTCCTCTTACTGTATGTTTCTTTGAGAAATCTTCTATTTCCTCTGTTGCATTTGTATGCTATGGAATATTCACTGATCTAATTGCTACAGGTTGGGGCTTCAGCAGCTTATTTGGAGACGGGTTCATTCCTAGTTAGACGTTATGCTACACTAATGCTCTCATCAATTCTTGTCATTACTTGGCTCAACCTAAGGTGATTGATTGATTGACTTCCTACAGTATTTCAGTCTGTTATCTAAGCCTTTCATGTATTTACTCTTTCCAAACATGGTTCTATGGCAGCAATGATGTTTATGATTTTGATACTGGAGCTGATAAGAACAAAAAGGAATCGGTAGTAAATCTGCTTGGTAGGTAAGTATCGAAAGACATGAGTTTTCAACTTTGCAGTTTATGTTTTTTTGATTCCCTCCTAACAAATGTACTTTGTGGTTTTATTTGTTAAAGCCGAGCAGGAACCTTAGCCGCTGCAATCACATCGCTCGTTCTTGGTGTTTCTGGTCTAGTTTGGACATCAATGATAGCAAGTAATATCCGTGCAATACTATTATTGTCCTCGGCAATACTCTGCGGCTATGTGTACCAGGTGAATGTAACTGCCTCTGTGACAAATCGATACTAAACTAAGAAATACTAATATGAATGGTTTTTTGAAATTGGTTCTAGTGTCCACCATTTCGATTAAGTTACCAAGGATTAGGAGAGCCTCTATGCTTTGCAGCATTTGGTCCATTTGCTACTACTGCTTTTTATCTACTTCTTGGTAGTTCAAGGTAAGAAATTTTGTTTGTTCTAATCCTAATCGATCTCTGTATCCCTGAGTTGTTGATAACACAAACTGGTATACCGACTTTGGCAGCAAGATGAGACATCTTCCGTTAAGCGGTAGAATCCTTTCATCATCTCTCCTTGTTGGTTTTACCACATCTCTCATTCTTTTCTGCAGCCACTTTCACCAAGTGAGTTAAACAAAAACATAGTTTAAGTGATTCCTGAATTGACCCACATAACACTCATGAATACCTTTGAATTCCACAGGTGGAAGGAGATTTAGCTGTGGGAAAATTTTCACCACTGGTACAAATGTGAAAAGTTAATAGGATTTTAGTATCAATATGATGAATGTGTTTATGATTACTTATTATGTGTGTGTTTGCACAGGTTCGGTTAGGGACTGAAAATGGAGCTTTGGCTGTGAGATGGGCTATTCGTTTGCTATATTTAGTGCTTCTAGTTCTTGGTTTAACCAAAATTTTGCCACTACCTTGCACAGTAAGTTCACAGATTTGAGACACTTGACAGAAAAACAAGAACATATAACCACTGTTTCGTTGAATGTTTCAGTTGATGTGTTTCCTGACACTACCAGTTGGGAATTTGGTTTCAAGCTATGTCGAAAATCACCACAAGGTAAGAAATTTAGAATTGAAATCTGTAAAACTTAGATTTGCTAATCTATACTTTGAATGCAGGAAAATGAGAAGATATTCATGGCCAAGTATTATTGTGTGAGACTTCACGCATTGTTTGGAGCTGCATTGTCGTTGGGACTCGTTATTGCTCGGTAGATTTCACTTACCAAACATTTGTTTCTCTCTTTGGCATTGGTCTTGCATCACTTTATAAGTTTGAAACAAACCAAAGAAGTTACCAAATGTGTACTTATCAGCCATTACAGTGTGCTTTTAGCCAAAAGGATACATTCGAACATAGAACAATTGCTAAAAGACTCAAATCACAAGCATTGTGAAGTCTTTAGTATTTTGAGAGCCTAACCTTGATTATTACAAAAAGAATCTTAGTTGAATATGGTCGGAAATGTATAGTTAACCTTATCAATCACATGTATATATATATATATATATATGTTAACAAAAACTATCATTCACATTATATACATCAATCATATTGAACGTCAAAGACAGTTATATTCAACTATATATTAACTTTATCAGTTTTTCTTTTCCTCCGGAAATTCATATTTATTTATGTGTTAATTAGTTAGGGTGAATTACATGCGTGAAATATAAAAGCTGGCGGAGCAACGAGACATTTCTAGAGATAAAACCCAAATAAAAGAAGCTAAAAGAAAAGAATTCTGAAAGAGAATAGGTTAGGACAAACTATAGACATATAACCGAAAAAACTACTTCGAACCCAAAGATCGAAAATCACCGCAAAACAACACGAAAACAAAACAGATAACAAATCATCATATGACAAATGAAAGTGATACGAAGGAAAAATAAGCCTCTAGACCAGTATATCCGTGCTCAGTTTAATCAACTATAGGAACTATATACTTTATCGAAAGATCGTGCCTAAAGAAGAAGAAAAAAAAGCATTTGCCTAGGGCCCCAAATAATATAGATTTTAGGCTCTCTGAATATTGAAAATGTTGTGTAGTAAAATGGTTTTTAGGTTCATTTATAAAATGAGTAACAAAGGTTTGAATCCGTTTAAGTAATTGTGGAGAATTAATTTTTTGTTTATAGCAAAAATATATATAAAGAGAAGAAGAAAGGAACCTTGATTAGGTTTTATAAAAGGAAATTTGAGAACAAAAATCATGATTGAAAAAGGAAAAAAAAAATTTGAAATCAAAAAATTATCTTGAGTTTATAAGTAATTGTTCTAGTTCAGATTTTTACAACAAATATATATATATATATATATATATATATATATATATCTAAACGCCTTACTTGGTTCTATTTTTTATACATATGTATATTTAGTTAAGAGATAAAAAATTTATAGAAAAGGTTTTGAGGATTATTATGTACCTGAATAATTTTTTATTACATATATATTACTATAAAAAAATTACATTAATAAGACCATTTCTATTAGGGTTGACGATNTAGGGTTGACGATCAATTTCCCCACCAGAACTATGTTATAGTGTGCGTTCTCCACCAACTATTGCCGTCTTCGAGAACACACACCCGTAAGAATTAAATTTCGAATTTCTCCACCCGTAAGAATTCAACTTCGATCCCCACCTATTGGTTTTTGTTGGTAGAATAGCCGAACCATTTACTGAACC
>OVBA01009238.1:0-10977 GCA_900406435.1 Lepidium aucheri | reverse complement strand
TATATATATTTATATTAGTATATACTTGATAAATTACTTATGATATTAATATATAAAAATATATGTTCTATCGATAATGTATAACACAGCAAAAGTAAACAGATCTTAAAACCTAAATAAATACGGGGTCAAAACCCTAAATAATTACAGATCTAAAAATTAAATTATAAACGAGCCTAAAACATAAATGAACATAAGTCAAAATGTATATAATAGAGTCAAAAAATTTTATATGTAAAATTCTAATGGATCAAAACTTAAGTAAAGAGAAATAAAAAATATATTTTGTGTACAATAGATATTGGTGATCACTATAAATTTATTTTTAAAATCAAATATATATATTTAATTAAGTAATTAATAATTTTACACATAGAAATCAAACCATAAATAAATAAATAAAACAAACAAATATTAATTAACCCGTGCATAGTACGGACCATCATCTAGTATATATATATATAGATATATATATATATATACTCTACATGTCCCCTCAAGATAGAGGGAGATGTATCATTCCAATATTGGACATAAGTTCATGGTAACAGGCCCGTGGAAATGGTTTTGTTAAAACATCAACAAGTTGATAATGAGTATGAACATGAGAGATCCGAAGTGCTCCAAACTATATATTATCCCGAACAAAATGGTAGTCCAACGCCAAATGTTTCATTCTTGAATGAAAGATGGGATTAGTACACAAGTAGGTAGCACCCACATTATCCCAATAAATAACCGGTACCCTGGGTAGGACTAAACCAAGTTCAGTAAGGAGTGAGCAAATCACACGTAATTCTGATGCAGCATTTGCAACAGCTCGATATTCCGCCTCTCTAGATGATCTAGATACTCCTTTCTACTTCTTAGATGACCATGAAATCGGAGTACTCCCAAGGTACACAATATATGCATGTGTCGATAGTTAATCATGTGAGTCTCCTGTCCAATCTACATCTGAATAAGCATGTAAATACATAGGCGATTGGGAGCTTATGAAAATACATGAGATGGAGTACCCGCAAGAAAACGTAGAAAATGTTTAACGGCCTGCCAATGTTGATCTGTAAGGCGATGCATGAACTGTGATAATTTATTGACAGTATAAGCAATATCTGGGCGTGTGAGAGCTAGGTATTCTAGACTGCCAAATGTGATTTTGTACTCATGTGGGTTTGGAAGAACCGTTCCTGATTAAAGAGTAAGTTGGTGTTGTGGCAAGTGGCGTTTGTACCTGCTTGGCATCCAACATCTTATTTTTGGTAAGCAGGTCAAAGATATACTTACGATGCATCATATGAAGACCTTTTGACGTTATGTGAACCTCAATGCCTAAGAACTAGCTCAAACCACCAAGATCTTTTAGGTAGAAACGGGCTAAGAGATCATCAACAAATCGATTTAAGAGATCTATGGTACTACCTGTGATGACTATGTCATCAACATAGACAAGCATATTGACATAATGTGAATCCTGATTGTATATGAACAATGAAGCATCTACAACCGAATTCCAAAAACCCACTGACAGAAGATAATTCTTAAGTTCAAGATACCACGCTCTCGGTGCTTGTTTGAGTCCATAAAACGGTTTGCGTAATTTGCATACATAATCAGGACGATTCTGATCTATAAAACCAGGAGGCTGCGTGACATTAACTTCATCAGTTAGCGTACCTTGGAGGAATGCATTATTTATGTCAAATTGATGAATTTGCCAGTTCCGCTTGACAGCAATTTCTAGATCAGTCCTTATCATCATCGCTTTGACAACATAACTGAATATTTCAGCATTGTCCAGTCCGTAATTTTGATGAAATCCACAGGCTACCAATCGTGCTTTGTGTCTTTCCAATATACCATTGCGATGATACTTTAAGGTAAAAATCCATTTTGTGGGAATCACATTCTGATGGTGGGACCAAATCAAATGTATGATTGCATGTCACATCAGTATATTCACTTGACATAGCATTTTACTAGTTTGGGTCTTGTAGAGCTTGATTGACTGTTGTGGGAATGACTGGTTTCGTGGAGATTGTAAGAGCAAATTTAGGATTTGGTTTTGTGATTCTCTTTTTAGCTCTAGTGGTCATCGAGTGGTTATTTACAGGGATTGGAGTAGCAGACGATGATTGGGTTTGTGGTGGTGGCTGAGTAGCAGTAATTGGAGTCAGTGGTGTTTGTGAAGAAGATGCCGGTGAAGAAGATAAGTGTGTATCGGGTAGTTGTAGTTGAGTAGATGATGGGCTTGAAATGATTTGTGGGCTCTGGACTAGAGATTCAGAGTCACTTGTACATGGGCTGGATCCAGATGAAGAGGACCCAGTTTCTGCACTTGCTGGCGAGTCATGAAGAGTTGGGACGACATCATTATTTGTTTGGCCCATTTCAGAGAGAGAGTGAGATGTAGATACCTAAGCAACATTTTCTGCGAACGATGATGGTGAGGCCCTCTGCAATAGGTGAGGATCCACAGGCGGTGTCGGTAGAGATGAAGCAGGAATGAGTGACCGATGGTTTATGGGTACTGCGGTGGTGAGTGATTTGGCGATTCCGATGGCTCTGGTTCTGCGGATTTTTTGGAGGAGAATGGGAAAGCATCTTCCACAAATTGTACATGCCTTGATGTATAAAGACATCCAGTAGCCACATCAAGACAAAGATAAGCACTCTAATGCAATGAATACCCAACAAAGATGAAAGGTAAGGATCGAGCTTCGAGTTTGTGATGAGTATAAGGTCTCAACCAGGGAAAGCATAGAGAGCCAAAGACTCTGAGCTTCAGATAGATCGGTTGTGTGACAAAGAGACGAGCGTATGGTGAAGCACCATCAAGAACTGGTGTTAGCATCCAAATTATTAAGTAGACTGTTGTAGCAAAGGAGTATTGCCAAAACGATCGCGGAAGAAATACGTAAGACAAGAGAGCCAAGCCATTTTCCACAATATGATGGTGTTTCCATTCGGCAACACTGTTATGCTCTGGGGTGTGTGGAGGAGAGGTTAGGAGAGCTTTTCCATGTTGTGTAAGGTATGAGCGTAAGCCGACGAACTCGCCTCCATTGTCTAAAAATAATGTTTTGATTTTGTGCTGGAAACAGTTCTCTAAAAGTGACTTGAACGCTATGAAGTGATCACAAACTTGGGATTTTGTTTTTAGGGGGTAGAGCCAAGTATACCGGATGTAATGATCGACAAATATTAGGTAATAATTGTAATTGTCGAGTGATAAAATAGGTGATGTCCAAACATCAGATTAAATGTATACAAGAGGATGAGTTGATTCAATGGTGTTAAAATGGAAATGCAATTTGTGAATTTTATTAATCAATCATTCAGAACAAGACAAAGGTTTTTCCGTAGAGGAAGTAGCAGGAAGAGAAAATTTTGAGATAAGGCTGTTTAAAATAGCTTCAAAGGGATGACTGAGACTGTTATGCCATGATTTGAGTGTAGTTTTGTGAGAGGTGGCGGCATGGTATGAGATAATGGGTGTTGGTGATGGTATCGGCCACTCATAAAGCTCATCTTTAGTCCCGCCTTGGAGCAACTAGACACTCGTGTGAAGATCCTTCACCTGAAAATGTGCAGGGAAGAATTCAAGAGACACTTGATTAGAACTGCACAGCCGGTAAACCAAAATAAGATTATTTTGAATATCAGGTACATATAAGACATCAACCAACGATAGAGGTGTAGAAGATGTAGAGAGTATAGGAAAGAAGTATCATGATCCCTAAATCATAGTATCATGATCCCAAAATCATAGCTATTAGATCTGTCAATATCTTTAGCGTTTACTCTTTCTATACCTTTATCACTAGTTCGTGTATATATACACACTCTATGTATTCTCTTAATATCAATACAAACAGTATCTTCTCTTAATCTCTACATAGTTAGGTGATGAGCCAAAAAGAAGTTGGTATGGAGAAGTATTAGAAAGTGTGGAGGTGGGAAGTCTGTTTATGAAGTAAACAGCAGTGGATAGGGCATTGGGCCAGAATGAAGGTGGGACGGAAGAATGAGAGAGAAGAGCTAAACCTGTTTCAACAATATGTCGATGACGACGTTCAGAGAAACCATTGAGTTCAGGTGTATGTGGTGGAGAAGTGTAGTGAGTAATACCATTTTTTGCAAGGAAATCGGCCATTGCAATGTACTCTCCACCATTATCAGTATAGGAGAGAAGTATCATGATCTCCAAATCATAGTATCATGATCCCTAAATCGTAGCTATTAGATCTGTCAATAGCTTTAGCATTTACTCTTTCTATACCTGTATCACTACTTCGTGTATATATACACACTCTATGTATTCTCTTAATATCAATACAAACAATATCTTCTCTTAATCTCTACATGGTATCAGAGCTCTCTGTTTAACTACAACAGATCCTCTACTTTGCATTCCAATGGAAAACAATACTTCCCCTCAACCCAATGTGGTTCAAATCCCAGAAACACCATCTCCACTTTCTCTTACTATGGTGAATATCACCAAACTATCTTCAACAAATTATCTCACATGGAGCATCCAGATCAAGTCTCTACTTAGAGGTTATGATCTCCTCAAGTATATTGATGCTACAACTACACCTCCCTCTCCTATTGTCACCATCAACGATGTTGAACAACCGAATCCAGAGTTTATTCTTTGGCAACGTCAAGACTCCCTCCTCTATAGTGCTCTCATCGGATCCATTGACATGGCACTTCAACCATTGATTGCCACTTCCACCACGTCTCTCGAAGCCTGGAATACTCTATCTCTCACTTATGCTAAACCTACACGAGGCCACATCAAGCAGTTAAAATTCAACTTCAAGCCCAATTGAAACAAATGAAGCTGAATCCTCACATTCAGAAACGACATCATCGCAGCCTCCTCTGCCTCCGCCACAAAATCAACATCCAATGACAACGAGAGTGAAGAATCAGATTGCGAAACCAAATTGCAAATATTCCTTGCTTGCTGAAGCAACCAACACAGAAGTCGAACCTACAACTGTCTCACAAGCACTAAAGGATGCTCGATGGCGTGGCTCTATGAGTTCAGAATACAATTCTCAGGTCAGTAATCACACCTGGTCTCTTGTTCCTCCCAAACCGACCTACAATGTTGTTGGTTCTAAATGGGTTTTCAGAATCAAACGCCTACCTGATGGGAATATTGATAAGTTCAAATCTCGCCTGGTGGCAAAGGGATTTAATCAGAGACCTGGTGTAGACTACAACGAAACATTCAGTCCAGTCATCAAACCTGCAACAGTTCGACTAGTTCTTGGTCATGCGGTATCTAATGATTGGCCTCTACGCCAGATTGACGTCAATAATGCTTTCCTTCAGGGTCATCTTCATGAAGATGTATATATGAGTCAGCCGCCTGGGTTCATTGACCGTGATCATCCGGACCACGTTTGCAAACTGCATAAAGCCATCTATGGATTAAAACAGGCTCCTCGCGCTTGGTATAAGGAGCTCAACAATTTTCTTCTAACCTCTGGTTTTGTTAATTCCCTCTCTGATGCCTCCTTATTTGTCTTCAACAAAGCTGATGTGCTTATCTATGTCCTCATCTATGTCGATGACATAGTCATCACTGGAAATAATAAAACAAAAGTTGAAAAATTCATACAATGCTTGAGTGATCGCTTCTCACTAAGAGACCTTGATAATATGAGTTACTTCCTTGGTATTGAAGCAGTCAGATCAGACAAAGGTTTGCTACTCACACAGACCAAATACATCACTGATTTCCTTGCCAAAACCAATATGTTGTCAGCAAATCCTGTCACTACACCTATGACCAACAACACCTCACTTTTGCTCAGCTCTGGCACTCCTCTAGATGATGGTACAGAGTACAGAATGGTCGTAGGCAGCCTTCAGTACCTTCTCCTAACTCGGCCAGATGTTGCCTTTGTCATAAATAAGCTTGCTCAGTTCATGCACAAACCCACTGATATGCATTGGCAAGCAGTTAAAAGGCTTCTCAGGTATTTATCAGGAACACGACACCAAGGAATCTTTTTCAGCAGACACAACAAAACAATGCTCCATGCATAAGCGGACGCTGATTGGACTGGTAATAGAGATGATTACACATCCACAAGTGGTAACATTGTCTACCTAGGGTCTCATCCTATTAGTTGGTCCTCAAAAAAACAGAAAACAGTTGCACGATCCTCTACAGAAGCTGAATATAGAGCCGTCGCTGATGCTGCTTCAGAACTTTGTTAGGTTGCTTATCTTATGGAAGAGCTTGGCATTACATCTACTACACAACCAACAATCTTCTTTGACAATGTAGGTGCAACTTATCTTTGTGCCAATCCAATCTTCCACTCAAGGATGAACATGTTGCACTGAATTATCACTTCATTCGCAACTTGGTTCAATCTGGTTTTCTACGAGTATCTCATGTCTCATCAACTGATCAACTGGCTGATACTCTTACAAAGTCGTTGTCCCGACAACGATTTCACTTTCTCAATGACAAGATTGGACTCTCCACGGTCGCTCATCTTGCGGGGGCATATAGGAAAGAAGTATCATGATCCCTAAATCATAGTATCATGATCCCTAAATCATAGCTATTAGATCTGTCAATATCTTTAGCATTTACTCTTTCTATACCTGTATCACTACTTCGTGTATATATACACACTCTATGTATTCTCTTAATATCAATACAAACAGTATCTTCTCTTAATCTCTACAGAGAGATGGGTGGAACCACTGTGAGAGATCTGTAGTCCATAACCATCTGCGATAGTTACTTCTTCACCACCTTGATATGGCTGATGTAAGGCAAGGGTGTTTAGATATGAGGTAAGATGGTGTGTTGCCCCAGTATCTAGAACCCAATTATTAGGATTGTACGCAGTGGCTTTTGCAACATTAGCTCTGGGTTGCCAAGGCATAGGTGATGCCGAGTCACACGAAACTGATTACTGCGTTGTGCACTATGACCAAAAACGCCATTCCCTTGATTCCCACAAGAAGGTTTCTAATAAGGACGAGAATGCGGTTGCTGTTGTTCATTCCAGGATTGGTACTGAGATCGATTATCACGAGACGAGTTGGTCTTATTGTTGTGATTGTGGTTCTTGGTGTTGCTATTATTGCGATAAGTAACAACATTAGCAGAGACAAGAAGAGATGAAGACACATCAGCGGCAGCAAGAAGCTTCATCTCATGGTTCAGGAGACGTTCATGAACATCCAAGAGCGTCGGTGGTTGATCTTTGCTTTGAATCTGATCTATCACGGGCTTGTAGTCTTCTGGTAAGCCTTCGAGTATAAACTCAATTTGCTCTTCATACTCGATAGATTTCCCAAGTAATGCTAGTTGATCAAATCTTTTTGTCAAACCTTGAAAGTAAGCATTGATAGTTTTCGCTTCCTTCTTCTAGTGTTTCAATTGATGACAAATCTGACGAAAGCACGGCTAGGACGAGCATAAGTATCTGACAGAGTTCTCCAGATCTCAGCAGTTGTCACGGTGGTGGAGAGAAGCGACTTAGTGGAGGTGGAGATGGCACTGAGAAGTGAACAATAGATCAAGCGATCTTTTCTCTTCCAGATGTTGTATGCAGGATTAGGAGCTACAATATCGTTGTTGGTAATTGTTGGAGCTGGTGCAGGAATAGAACCATCAAGATAACCTGAGAGATCATAGCAATCAAGGAGAGCTATGATCTGGCGACTCCACATGATGAAGTTGGAGTCTGTGAGTTTTGTTACATTCGACATGTTGACATTAACCAGTGTTGTAGAGTCGGAGAAAACGATTGTCTCATCCGAGATGGTAGGAGAATTGACCGGAGTTGACATTCTGACTGAATGACGGTGGAGAAAAGAATGGAAAATAGGTTTAGGAATCGATGAAGCTTCCAACTCAAAACCAATTGGCAATGAGTGGAGAGGTTCATATCTTGTATATAGTAGAGAGGATTCCTTCCAACTTCTGATGTGGGACATTATTCCCTAATACGTCCCCTTGAGATGATGGCTCTTTGTCCATTGATCTCGATATGTTTAGGGATGGATCGACGACACCAATTTTGAGCCTAGGTTGTCGATAATTGGACCAACTTTGGGTCGGATCGGGCTGGATAGTGTGGATCATGGGCTCTGATACCATATTAGAATATGGGTTTCCAACTCAAAATCAATTGGCAATGAGTGGAGAGGTCCATATTTTGTATATAGTAGAGAGGATCCCTTCCAACTTCCAATGTGGGACATTATTCCCTAATAGTAAGATGAGGTGTTTTTTGTGCTTTTTTGGATGTTTATGTACAAATATGTGTACAGTTGATAAAAAAATTTCTTGTCTTCATATTAGGTTTCTCGGAAACAACATGTTGACTGGTACCTTGCCCGCTCAAAAGAGTCTTTCTCTATATTATATGTGAGTTTGGCTTTATAACTTTCTGATTTGCACTTCTTCAATTAGAAGAAGGTTTTCAAGATAATCAGAAAGCTGCTTGGGGATACATAACATATTCTAGAGAAACCAATTATTTTTATTTTAAGCTTTTACAGAGATGTCTCGTACAATGATTTGTCTGGAAGTCTTCCTTCATGGATCAGTAGTGAACTATACTTGCAACTGTAAGTAAACAAAACTTATATCTCATCTTCTTTCTTCTTCAAAAATCCTACACTGAAGTTTCGTTTGTAGGAAATGGTTATTATAATCATATATTAGGGAATAGTTAAGAAAACTGTTTGTTATTATGTGCAGCAATCTTGTTGCTAACAATTTCACATTGAAAGGTCTTGACGACAGGTCAATTCTTATTTTCTTTTTCTGAAATATTAATATGTTTCTTTCATTTCTTCTTCTTCTTCTATTATTTTTCTGCTACACGTCTTTAAATCTTTTTCTTTTTGTTAAAAGGAATTTACGAATACTAAACTGCTTACAGAACAACTTTGCCTGTAATGTATTTGTGTTCAGAGTTCACGCCTAGGCCACTATCAAACAGAGATTATAGGACTGCCATTATTGTGGGTGTTATTATCGGTGGAGTACTCCTGAGTACTCTTGGGGCTGTAGTTATGTTCATCATTCGAAAAAGAAGAAAACGGTACACAGATGATGAAGGTATTGGAATTTGATTTATCCTGAGATTAGGATCGGACAACTACAGAAGTTATTCTGTTTCTCTTTTAGAATAAAAAACTCTCTTCTCTGTTTCCTCTCTGTTTTTTCACGTTTATTGAAGAAGAAGATAAATCTCTCTCTGTTTTCCTATTGGTCGTTAAAACAGATTCTCTCTCTCTCTCTCTCTAATTTGTGTTTCACGTTTTCCCTTGTTTGTTTTGAAAACCAAAAGCATTACTTTATTAATTGAAACACAAGAGTATATATAGATTACAACAAACCTATTCACTAAAGGTTATGTCTTCTAAAAGACATCCTTAAACCTAAAAGACACAAATTTACAAACCAATATAACCATTTGATTATACCTATACATATACACCTATTCATTCATAGCATTAAAATTATAGATTATATGAAACCCTAATATATGAATGAGACTTGATCAATTCCAACACTCCTCCTTGATCATGGCTTCATCGTGACTCCTAATTCTTCTCTTAAAGCTTCAAATCGTGATGTGCTTAAGGATTTGGTTAGAATGTCTGCGACTTGAAACTCTCCTGGACAATGCTCAAGTTTGATCTTTCCTTCTTGCTCAGCTTCTCTTACAAAGTGATATTTGATATGCTTTGGTCGACGATGTTGAACTGGAATCTTTCCTATAGCAATCGCAGATTTATTATCACATAAAATATGAGTACCTTTTTCAGTCTTGAATCCGAGTTCATTCACTAATCGTTGCAGCCATATTGCTTGATTTGCTGCAGAGCAAATCGCAATGTACTCGGCCTCAGCAGTTGATCGAGCCACTATCTTTTGTTTTCTTAAATTCCAATAGCAAGCACCTGATCCTATTGTAAAAACATAGCCGCTTGTGCTCTTCTTGTCTTCAACCGAATCTCCCCAATCACTATCGGAGAACCCTACCAATTCTGGTTCTTCTACTTGTTTGAATTGAATGCCATAGTTCAAAGTACCTTTAACGTACCTTAGCACTCGTTTTGCTTCGTGGTAATGTTGCATCATTGGAGCATATATGTAACGAGACAAATATGAAGTTGCATACACAATGTCTGGTCGTGAAGCACAAAGATATATCAAACCTCCGATTGATCTATACTTTGTAACATCTTCAAGTTTCTCCTTTAAAACTTCTTTTCTTTTGTCATTCGGTGTTAAAGGTGTTGATAACATCTTACAGTCTTGCATTCCAGATTTCTTCAGAAGTTTCTTGGCATAATTTTCTTGTGATAAGAATAAGCCACTTTCGGTTTGAATTACTTCCATGCCAAGGAAGAAACTAAGTTCTCCTAAATCTGTCATCTCAAACTCGTTCTTCATCTTTTCTTTGAAGTCTTCGATTTCTTCTAAGTTGCTTCCTGTGATTATAATGTCATCGACACATACAAACTAACCACCAAGATTTTGTTTGTACATTTCTTCACATAGAGTGCTGCATCGTTGATGCTTTTCTTGAATCCATTCTCGATAAAGTATCCATCAATACGACCATACCATGCTCTTGGTGCATGTTTTAAACCATAGAGTGCTTTGTGGAGTTTAAGAACTTTACCTTCGCTTCCTTTTTCTATAAATCCTGGAGGTTGTTCTATGTAGACCTCCTCGTCTAACTCGCCATTAAGGAATGCGGACTTCACATCCATTTGGTAAAGTTTCCACCTGTTTTGAACAGCAATAGCCATAATAGTTCTAATCGTATCATACGTAGAAACCGGTGAAAATGTTTCAAGATAGTCCACACCATATTCTTGTGTGAATCCTCTGGCCACCAATATCGCTTAGTGTTTAATGGCATCTCCACTTGCATTAGTCTTTAACCGAAAAATCCATTT
>OVBA01009235.1:0-10990 GCA_900406435.1 Lepidium aucheri | reverse complement strand
ATCATCCTAAGGCCCAATAGATTATGTGTGTCCTCAACACATAAAACCAGTAGAATCAATGGAAAGAAATTAAGTCCATACCTTAGTGACATTAAAGCCCAGAAAAAAAGTCCAATAGAGATGGAAACCCTAATCCATGTGTTTCTCCAACAGCAGTTTAGATCGCCGCCTAAGGTGCAGCCGTCATTGTCGGGATAACGCCGGTGATGGACTATCTCACTACTATCTTGCTGGAGATACCATTGGAACGAGGAAGACATTGAAGCACGATAATGGTTTAGGCTCTTCACAGGTGGAGAAGAAGCTCCAATATAATGGCCGAGAGGAAAAGTTACTACACCATGAGAGTCCCGCAACCTCTGACACGGCGGTGGAGATGGTGGAGAGATGGCGGAGAGATGGCTTCAATAATAAAGACACCCGCGGTTGAAGATGGGAGGTGGGAGGGTAGATCTCGACGGGGCAGCCCCATCGAAAAGAGATAGGTTCTAGAGAACCCGAGATCTAGCTTCACCAGACTTGATGTTACCGGAAAAGTTAGAATAAATTTCTTCGAGAGCAAGATGCAGAGGATCTCTCGCCGAGAATAGAAAGAGGAAGCTACGATGAACGGTGAAATAGGATCGAAAAAACATGTAACAGTCATGGCTGTCCGACGCCGACGATTAGAGCCATCGTCGGCGCCGGAGAAGATGAAAGAGAGAGTTGTCTCGATATTAGGATCTGAGAGAGAGACTTAAGCTCTACTGTTGGGGGTCATGGCTCACAGCCTTTTGGGGTAGCTAGATCTTTGAGGCAAGAATAAAGGATTAATCTCACTTTCCTCCGGCTTATCACCAGCGGAGAGGTTTGAAACTCTTTTAAGTTTCTCCACCGATTGAGGTGGTCTTATATTTTAATTAAAAAAAAGTAGCTAAAGCGAACAAGTCAAAAAACCTATCCAACTTGACAAAGCAGATAGAAAAAGAGTTGTGAACTAAAACCTCGTATAGTGAACTAGATATGTGTCTGAAGAGAAGAATTCGAAGGCAACTAAACAAGTACGAAAGAGATGGAAAACAAAATTATAACCATGAATATTTTGGAATATGAAAAAGTCAAACCCAAAAACAAAATGATGTATAAGTAGAAGCTTTGAACACACCAAACCTCGATTAAGTTTTGAAGTGGAGACAGAAAACGAATCAAACCTCTGCGGAGAGAGCCAAACTCAAAGGATAACAACTCAATATTAAACCCAAAAAAATCATTAAAAGCTCGACCAAAGAGTGAAGGGAAACAACTAGTCACCAAAATCAAAATTTAGCAAGCAAGATACAACCCAAACTAAAGACTAAAATTGGAGATAAAACTTGCTAGACTAAAATTTAGAAAGCATGAACTGTGGATCTAAACATAAAAAAAAAACTAAAATTAAGTAAATAGTCGCAGAGGATTCTAAAGCATTAGAACATATCAAATCTAACTGAACTGCAATCCACGAGATGGCCTAAGTACCCATGAGAAAAATGACGAAGATGGATTAGGGAAGGAGTGATAAACCAACAAAGATTCTTGTCAACCTAACTTGAATACATGTTTGGCCAAGCATTTCTCTAAGTTTTTTTTTTTTTTGTCTAACTTAACTCATTTAAGAAAAAGATAAAGTCCAAAAAAAGAGAACAGTACAATCATATTAAATTTAAAATACTGAAAGGAAATGAACTACGTATAAAATACTTTTTTAGGAAGGTTTCAAACATTTTCTCTTCAATCTGGACCAATTTGGGCTATTTTTTATATATACTTTCATTTTTTAATCCCAACAAATCAAACTAATTTTATAGATATGAAAATTTGTGGATATTAATGTATAGCATATTGAACATTTAGACTTGAAATGGCCGAAAACTTCGATACTATACCAATGACTTCTCAGATCATCCAAACAAGCATCTAACTTAGAACTAGTGTGTCAAATTCCGAACATGAGTTCAATACGAACTGATATTAATATTCATTAAGTTCCATCCGTTTTGAGCCTTTTACAAATCCATAAAGAATCTTTTAGTAGGTTTTAGAAACCGGCTTATAAAGACGGATTTTGGGAGACTAAAAAACAACTTCAAAACCGAAAAGTCATTCTGAGTCAAGGATGATAAATGCTCTTTATTTAATAATTAGTTTTCTCACATTTTCAAGGCAATTAAATCTCTAGTTTTTCGCATAGTCATTTTATTTTTCTATATAAACCTTTGTAATTCTCTTTTATAGAGAATCCAATTTTTTATCAATAAAATCGAGAGTGATTCTCTTTTGTTCCTTGTGAACTTTTCGATTAGTCTTGGTGTGTCATATCCAAGTGATCAAATCGGTTTTTCAAGTATTTTCTATTATACTTGTGTGGTCATTCCTTACCATTGTCATGAAGAGGAGACTTGAAACAACAACAATCTTTGGTTTAATATACCAAAGGTGGGGGCTGCTCTATTCTAAATTTCGTGGTTCCACCACCTTGCTTGATTGAAGGCGAGTTGAAATAGCAACAATCTTAGGTTTAATATATCTAAGGTTGGGGTTACTCGAATTCTTTAAAGATCAAGGATTATCTTTACAACTCGAAGTGCCGATTCTTTTGGGGTTTCTGCGTCACTACTAAACTTTTTGCACAAGCTTTTGGTAGGATTGTTTATGAAGAATAGGTTTGAGTGGTCATGGGATATAAGTTATCATCCATATCTACCGGTCAGTATCACTTGGTTGACAAATATGATTTACATATATTCCAATGTGCTCAGCATTGTTTATTTTTCAAATGGCACTAAATGAGACTACTATATTTAATCGTTTCCATGGGGACAACAACGATTACTTAGAATATAAATAAAACTGCCAGTTGTTACAACGTTTGAAGTGAACGTGTCCAACATAATGCCAAGTCCTTGTTTATAAAAGACAACTAAGATCAGTGTTCTTAAAGACCTATACACTTATACTCGTCAAACACATAAAAATTAAAATTATGTCGATCCAAACACCCTCATCGTTTCCTTTAATGGTCGAGAAGAAACTCACCGAAATGGTGAAACCCTCAAAACAAATAAGTCCACAAATTCTTCACCTTTCAACACTTGACAGTGATCCTTACAACGAAGTTACTTACAAGGCATGTTATGTTTTCAAAGCAAAGAACGGTGTTGTTGATGATGATAATAACCGACCAGAATCTTTGCTTAAGGATGCTTTGTCCGATCTATTAGTGTATTACTATCCACTTTCAGGGAGTTTGAAGAGGCGAGAGATTGACCAAAAGCTTCAATTGAGTTATGGAGATGATCAAGGCGGTGTAACGTTCACGGTAGCTTCTGCAAATGTGGAACTCTCTGCTTTGAAAAATCTAGAGAACATTAACTCAGAGACGGCCTTAAAGTTCTTGCCTGACCTGCATGTGGATAAAGATGGTTACCGGCCTTTTGCTTTGCAGGTACACGACCCATGCATTCATGTATACAATCCGGATTTCAGTTTATTTAATGGACAAAACTCAGATTCATAATCCATATCTCCCAAACCTTAGAAAATATCATACATACAAGCTAATTCGACTTTCTAAAGTCAAACCATAATAAAAATACTGTAAGAAAAAGATTTAACTAGTCCATTAAAGAAATTTCCTTTGAATTTCGGTTTTTATATTATAGTTTTTAAGTAAAATTTAATCTAACGTAATGGTTTGGTATGGTTTTGTTTTGGATTCAGAAATTGATCACATCACTCCCTTTTTTTTAATAGGAAATTTTACTTTATGATAATCAGTAACTTCAAAAATTAAGAATATGACAATAATAAATTTTAATTAGGAAAATAACAACACATATTACCAAAAAATCCGTAGAAGGATTGCTAACAATATTTTTATTACGTTTTTAAATGGCTTTTTGATAATACGTGCTGTTATTTTTCTAATTAAAATTTATCAATTGTTATATTTTTGATTTTATAATCTTCTATGGTTATTAATCAAATCACCCTCATTTTTGTTTGGTTTTAGTTTTGATTCAGTTTTTTTTTCGGATATAGAAAAAACTAAAATATAATGTAGGTTTTGGATTTGTTATTTAGGTTTGTCTTTAATCGGTTGGATTTTTCATCTGATTACGACGTACATGATCTACGTTTAAAAATATATTTATTTATACTACATTACTTGTAAAAAATTTAATTGTAAAATACAAATGTCAATTCTAAAATTAAAGTATTTTAGGTGCTGAGTTGTTCCCAATTTGACGGTTATGATGATTTAGCTAATGACTTGTGATTTTAGGCTATGTGTTGGATCTTATCAATCTAATTGTTGAAAAAAAAATTAAAATTATTTTGAGTAAGTTAGTGGCTTTGTATCTCTCAAATATTTATTTATAACAAACTAAAGATTGGTGCAATGTCAGACCGGTCGCGCACGACCCGGCTTGAAATCTGCTTATTCAATATTTTCTAGTCCTCTTTGGTCTCGTCAATCTAATAAAAACAAATAAAAACAATTTATTTATAACAATAGAATAAATTTAGGACTTGTGTACTTGATACACGTCTTGTGGCAGGTGACCAAACTTTTTTCACATCAAATTCAGGTGTATTAATATTCTGTATATTTTCTTATTTATAGAGAAAAACAAAAACAACCTTATTGCTTGCTAATGACAAGTGACAAAATTTGGATGTGGGGCTTTCATGCTAAACTTAATATTTATGGGAAATTCTTTATAATATTATGATATATTTCAGTGCACTTTCAAAAGTAAAAAACAAAAAACATCGAAATTTATTTTTAAAACCTAAATAAACAACTTTTTGATGGATTTTTGACAAATTGTCAAAACATGCCGAAAAGCGATCGTTATTTTAGTTGTAATATTTGTTTAGTCTATGTGATTATGTGAAATAGAGCCTGATTTAAACATAATTAATTATTGCCTGAGAGTTTTTTTTTTATAAAAAAAGTTCTCTACAACAATACTATAAATCTAGGACCTGTTCATTAAATTCATACACATCTTGCGGCAGGTGTACAAAAAGGTGTTCAAAAATATATATATTGTCAATAGTTTCCTCTGATTTATAGTCAAATTTCACATTTTATAAATTTTTTAGTCTATTATATGTAGTGAGGATGAATCAAATCTTTGATATCAAATCATTAGTTTGATCATCCTGGATTATACCAAATATTTCTTAGATAAAATTCAGATATAATAACATTATGTATATTTCCCCATAATTAAAAACATATCTTATTGATAATGACAGGTGACAAGATTTGGATGTGGAGGATTCATCTTAGGGATGGCAATGTCACATGCAATGTGTGATGGATATGGAGAAGGTCATATTATGTGTGCCTTGACGGAGTTGGCTGGCGGGAAGAAGAAACCGACCGTGATCCCGGTTTGGGAAAGAGAGAGGCTAGTTGGTAAATCTGAAGATGATGAACCTCCGTTTGTTCCCGGCGGTGACACAGCTGCTTCGCCGTACGTACCTACCGATGATTGGGTATGTGTTGATCTATAACAATATTGTCATATAGCTAATGTTAGGAATTAATAAAGAAGCAAACGAAACTAAAGCATTTCAAAAAAAAATATTGATATTTTGAAATAAAAGACATGAATTTTGGATTGGGATATCACTAGTTAAATAATTGCTTTAGGTTCGTTTATATATTTATGTTTATATATTTATGCTTTAGTTTCGTTTATAAATTTGGATTGGGGTGTTTCAAATAATTTAAAATTAATTTTAAAACTAAAAAAAATTACAATCATTTATTGGTTTTTACTAAGATATGTTAGTTTAACTTATATTTACTGAAAAAACATTTATTCTAGAAATATGGTTTTAAATATCATACATATTAAGTTTTTTTTGAAAAAAATTAACCCTTGCAATGTAAGGTCCATATCTAGTTATATATAAAAAAACTATAATTAATTTAATTAGAGCATATTCATAAAAGTAATCAACTCTGTAAAAAATAAATATTTTACCAAATTTTTTTTTTACAATTTTACCCTACAACTTCAATTTATATAGTATAATCCTTTGAAATCGAAGATATCTGATTATATAACATACCCTTACGCACAATCAAAATTTTAATGTATGTGACCGTTAGGATGAAGAGTTCTATTTTTCGGAAAATTTGAAATTTTAATGTATGTGACTCTAAAACATCACAAAATACGTATAAAGTTTATATTGTTCCTATCAAAAAAATGTAAGTCAATTTGCAAAATTATATTAAAAAAGTGCACACAATAATTATTATCAAATTTTGTAAATTATGATCAATAACATCAAACTGAAGTCTTTTCAAGGAGGAACATAATTTAACTTTTAAAACTTGGAATGTCTAATGTATATGACCTTAATTAAATTACCACTTAAATTATGTATATTATTTATAACTTTCGAGGATTTCCTTGAATTTTTGGAAATGAATGGTAAAGGTACAACAAAACATTGGTTTGAAGGTTATTTTTGCAGAAACAGATTTCATTACAATCAAGAGAATTCGTTTTATTTTTTTAAGTAACAATAATATCTCTAGTTGTACACACTTTCTTTATGTAATCAGGTCAGTGAGAAGATTAATATAAGAGCTGAGAGCATAAAGAGACTGAAAGAAGCTACATTGAAAGAGTATAACTTTTCAAACGAAGTTCTCACTACTTTCGAAGTTATAGGAGCATACTTGTGGAAGTCAAGAGTTAAAGCTCTCAATTTGGACCAAGATGGAATAACAGTCTTAGGTTTATCTGTCGGAATCCGAAATGTCGTGGATCCACCATTGCCTGAAGGATATTATGGTAATGCATATATTGATATGTATGTGCCATTAACTGCAAGAGAAGTGGAAGAATTTAAAATCTCAGAGATTGTAAAGGTAATAAAAGAAGCAAAGAGAAAGGCTCATGACAAGAATTATCTTCAAGAAGAGCTTGCAAACACTGAAAAAATCATTAAGATGAATTTGAAGTTCAAAGGAAGAAAAGATGGGTTATTAATCTTAACGGATTGGAGAAATATTGGAATTTTTGGATCGACGGATTTCGGGTGGAATGAGCCGGTTAATATTGTCCCGGTGGTCCCGCCGGACACAGCTAGGATGGTTAATATGTTCATGCGACCGCCGAGGTTGGAACCAGCGATGGTGGGAGGGGTTCAAATTGTGGTTACATTGCCAAGAATCGCAATGGTTAAGTTCAAAGAAGAGATGAAAGCTTTAGAGTAAAGCTTACTTGCATAACTTCTATCTTGGGAAATCATACTAAAATAAGTTAATTAATCGAAACAAAAAGAATACATTTAATGTCAATAACATCTATACTTTCCCATCTATTTATTTCACTTCAAAAAGCATAATGAAACTTATTTTAGCGAAATTTGCAAAAACAGAAGAAGAAAAATTCCCTGTGTTACACATTTGCCATTCTTAAAGCTTTGTATTTTGTGGATCCTTTCTGTGCAGGGAGTTTTTCCCTCTCTAGCTAGGTTGTTATTATTTGATTTTTTGGTTAACCCTCTCTTATAAAGTAGAAGTTTTGGATCAAAGCTTTTTATTTTCAAAAGCTACGATCCATAAATCCAAACCTTTTAACTCCGAAACATTATTACATGATCTAGCGCGATTTTATAGAACTGAGTTCTGGTAAAAAATATTGTTAAAATAAACAATTAACCACTTAACTAAAGGTTCAAAACATTTTTTGTTATTATCAACACAATTAAAAGTTCAAGTACAAAACAACTGAAGAAAAAAAAAATCGACCGCTAGCATCTCCAATGCACCTCGATTTTTGATTCTAAATGCCCATTAAGATTAAATTCTACTCTAATCTACCTCTATTTTGACACTAAAATAGAGAAATGATATTTTTTCCTCTATATTTAGGAGAATATTATTTTTTCTCTATTTTAAGTGTTTTTTAGAGTAAAAATCGAGTGTATTTTTTTTGGGTCTAAAAGTTGCATTTCATTAATTAAAAGACTATTACATATTGGATTTGAAATACAATGGCCATATAAGCTAGCAGGTTAAATATTAAGAAATAAAAGTCCAATGGACTGGATAGTATTCTCCAAATCATGGAGAAGAGATTGAAAATGTTGGGTCCAATTGGCCCAAAACCAACAATAATGAAGTTAAGGCCCATTACCCAAACTTTAAGGTAGTTATACTCAATTAGGGTTTGGGTATGTGGGATACCACTGCCGAGATAAAACTCGTCGGAACCGGAAGAACTCCAGCACAATCAGATTGGAAATTCCCGGATAGTGACTCCTGAATCCATTCTTCTGGTAGTTTTCACAATACTGGACCTCCTCGTCGACTTCATATCGAGTAAGATGGAAGTTGAAACGAGTTTAACAGACTCAAAAAAATCTAGACTACAAAGATTGGTGGCTGAAAGACATAGATATGAGGCCAAGGGTTTGATAAAATCGGTGATCTCGAGCTGTAGAGATAAGATCTTGGCATGGAAGCGTCGTCGGAGCAGTTACCTCGGTTATAACCGACACTACAAAAGGCTCGCTTGTGGACGCAGTGAAGCCACGACGAATGAAGCCATAGAGACAGTAATTCTCACCGTAGCCTTACCAGCGGAAGGTCGAAAGTTTAACTTCGCAACTCTAAGGTGGATCGAGCTCGCCACGGTGGTTTCTCAGAAGACCCGAAGGTCAGCAGAACCGAGTAATTGGACGAAAAAGGGGTGGAAACGGTTATCAGTATTTTACTACGTTTCTATGGCAGACCCGGTGGAGAGGCGGTGGTTCCACCACTCCGAGTCAGATTCACAGATGTGAATATCGATTTCACAACCGAAAAATATAAACGAGTGCATGAAAGAGAGAAAAATGGCAACGAACAAAGACAAGCGATTTGAATAGGAGAAGAGAGGAAGTCGTCGCCTGCTGTCAAGAGCACCGCCGACAGCGACAGAAAATAGAGTGGGAGATGCCTTGATTATTGTGATCAGGAGAAAAAAATAAGTTATGAAAGTATAATTTACTTTTTCTATAAATAGAGTGTACTAAGAATATCTCTTTTAGAGTAAGAAATAAAAAATACATTGAAGTAAAACACACATTTATTATGGAGTTACTCTATTCTATAGTAAAAAAATAGAAAAATATATTACAGATGATTTAATCTTTATATTTATAAAACATAAGTTAGTTTATGATTTATCCTTCTAACAACTGTACGCAAACCAAAAAAAAACATTTCTTTACTTTTTTTTTTCTTTACTTTTTCTCCTAATTACATTTTTTTAAAACAAACGATATAATATAAAAAAACAATTAAACAAATAACAATTAAACACCTCCACTCTCCTATTTTCTTCTCCCCTTCCCACGTTCTTCTCCACTTACATGTTTTCTTTTTCTCTTCTATTATACTCCCTCCGTTTCATAATAAGTGTCATTCTATCATTTTTCACACAAATTAAGGAAACATATTAAAACTTTATTATACCCTTAACATTTAATTTACTCTTGACATTTTTATTTCTTATTAGTTAGTAATGAAGTTAAAATAGACCATTTATGCTAAAAGTTACCTCGTAAATTTAAAATGACATTTATTTTGAAACAAAAAACAATCCTAAAATGACGCTTAATATAAAACGGAGAGAGTAAAACTTTTACTACAAAAAAGTCTACTCTATTTTTCAATTATGATTTCTATAACTCATGTTAAATCAAAATCGAAATACTTTTCTTTATCATTTATTTGTTTATATTCACATTTTCTTATCTTCGATTATAATGTTTTTCAGTCAGCCATAACTTCTTCTAGATTGATCAGACCTGAAGTATCGCTTAATTTGTTTCAAATTATTATAATGTTTCATACGTCAATCAGAATTCGTGAACTATGTGTTACTGTGAAACTTTAACCTAATCCATTTTTGGTTTTCTAATTAGTTGTAAAAAAATAAATAGCGTTCTTGTTAGTTTAACCCGTACAAAGCACAAGTCTTAACACTAGTAAATAAGATTTAACTAAAAGAGGTCGATAAAATATTCTATAACTAAAGTAAAACATATTAAGTTTGTATTATGAATACGTTCTTATGACATTATAACCAGTTGACATTAACTGGAGTCCATGTATCATATATGTTATTAAAGTGATACAAAATGTTTATCACATTTTAATATGTCTTTTCGAGATGTAGGTAGAGTATAATATTTTGAAATACTCATAATAAAATATATTATGTATGTCTGTTAGGCTTTAATACCATATATTACGGATTTCTATTTCAAAATTAATAAGCAATAAGTATAATGATCCGCATATCATATATTAGATTGTACTGATCTCAAATATTTTGTGTACATTTTAACAAAAAAAATAGAAAAGAAAATAGAGAGAACAAGAATAAATAAAAAAGCCTAAGAATGAGATTTGTGGTGGAATTTTTGAAACCTCCACATAGAAAATGTTCATCACATTTTAACATTCTTTTGGAAATATAGGTAGAATCTAATATTTTGAAATACGCATAATAAGATTTATTATGTATATCTCACTACAAAAAAACATGCATATAGCATCACTTATATTATATTATTTAAATAAATGATTCTACATAGAATCATTTATTTACAAACAACATATTATATGTAATTTAACATCATTTAGAACAAATGACATTATTATTGTATTTTTTGCATGAGTAAAATAAAAATGATACAATTTAAAGTTGGTTTACATCACTTATAAAATAACCGATATAAAATACAAATTTACATCAATTGAAAAATGATGTATCTAATCAGTATTTATAACATCAATTAAAAAATGATGTTAATTTGGTTTCAGTTTTGAAATTGATATATATAATTATCCAAATTAGTATAATTAATATACAATAAATAAACAAAAAAAAGTCTTAACAAACACACGTTATACAAATTAATTTGAGCCTATAAAGCTTAA
>OVBA01009234.1:0-10990 GCA_900406435.1 Lepidium aucheri | reverse complement strand
GAATCCGCGCTCAGAAGGACAGAGCCTCAACCTCGCACAGACGACTCGCCATCACCAGCGAGGAGGCACTCTACTGCAGCAGAACCAAGCCCGCGCCAAGAGCAACCACGACGCTAGTCAGTGGATACAACGCAAGTGTACAAGAGATCCGAAGCCAAAGGACGGAAACCCCACAGTCAAAACCCCAAGGAAGGATCCTCGCGCCCATCCCTCGTCGACCAGACTCGCAAGGAGCATTCAGACTGGCAACAACACACAGCACCCATGGAAGGATTAGCTCCAAGAGGGTATCCAGACCCTAAGAACTACACTCTCGAGGATATGAATGCCTCAACCGCTCATTTGTTCGACTTCTAGGTACCAAAGTCCATCCTTTGTAAATACATTTTCATTTTTAGTAAGTAGTTTTCTTTGTGTTTATCTAGAAAACTCTCTCGGACTTTTATTCACACAAGGGACTGTGTGATCTAAGTTTGGGGGAAGAGTCTAGAGTGCTCTCACGTGTTTGCTTGTGATCTTATTTNTATTTTGCATGCATCCGTTTAGGTTGTAAAAATCCGGTTAGATTTTTCTTTGTGTATTTGATTGTTGCATTTCATGGCACGTAAGGCATAGAAAAACCATAAAAATCTGAATTTTTTTTAAAATTAAACTAAAAAATAGAGTGTCCATGTAGTTGCATTCACTTAGAATTGTCTTAGGTTGCATTCATCTAGGACTCATGCATCCGAATTTGTTAAATGGGAATAATCTTGATGATAGGCGAATCTTGATAGGCTAAGCTAGTAACCATTGTGAATGCCCTTGATTGGTAGATAGTCGTTTAGGAAAGTTTTTGGGCGGATCATCGCCTTGGTGAACTTTGCTTGGGTTGTGTTTTGAATAGGTCTAGTTTAATTCCTTTTAAAACTGAATTTTAACTTCCGATCTAGAATCTAGAGATGCATAAATACCTTCCTTCTCTTTGTTTAGCTTGATCCAAAAAATGTGTGATTGGTAAAACCCTCTCAAAAGTTAAGTGAAAATTAAGCTGCCCGAAAACATATAAATCGAGTAAGTAGTAAAGGTGAAGCGGCTGGGAGGATGCATAAACCCGTAGCCTTCTACGTCCATGTATATCTGCTAACTTACTTCATATGCGGGTTGGTGGAGCAACGTGATGCATAAACCCGCAGCTTCTCATGTTTGTGTAAGCCAACTTCAGAAAAGCCAAAAGGGCACATAAAAAGAAAAGAAGAAAAAGAAAAGAAAAAAAAGAATGAATAAACGGCCAGAAAATTTTTAATGAGAGGGAACCATTTAAAGTTGAAAAAAGGATCATGCTAAGTTTAGAGAAGTTGAAACATGTAATTTTGATCTCTAGTCTCTTTTGAGGACCTCACCAAAAAGAAATAAGGAATTAGGCTTGTACCTTTAGAGACCAGCTTAAGTAATAGGAATCCATAGATTGTATGCTATATTCAAGGATGATTACGAAATGGTTTCCAAAGTGATAGAGCCCACATGTGGATTACGGGTTAGCCTAGCCAAGCCGTTTGTTGGACAAGTTTACCCCATTTGTGTGTTCAGCTTTTCCACCTTAGGTCATTGCACTTGCTTGAGGCCAAGCAAGATCTAAGTTTGGGAGAGCTGATGAGTGTGATTTTTAACGGTTTTAGAGCTTGTTTTGAATCCGATTAGATAGGGTTTCCATGCATTCCGCTCCATTTAGGTTAGTTTTGCACTTTTTGCATTTGCATTTGGAGTTTTGGAGTTTTTATAGGAAAAGGAGCAAAAAGGAGCTTAAAATGGAGCTAAAGCTATTGGAACCACCTGCTAAGGAAAAGGAGTTGCTCTGACTCGGATCGCTGCCTCGCGGTTCGCATGGCGAGGATTGCTCGGATCACAAACGGATGGAAACCTCAGTCGCTAGCCTCAACCTATCTACCGCGAGGGAAAACCAATTTATCATACTCTAACCAATCCACTCGGCCTCAGCCTGCGAGGACAGAGTAAAAAGCACTCCTCAGTGTCCAAGATCGCCAAGGAACAGCGAGGAGAAGATTTCTAGTTAACCGACTTAGGTCGGTTTGATCATTAGATCAAGCATTTACATATTTGGTTCTTTTAAAGTTATTTTTAGGTGAATTGGAGCTTAACTTGGAGGATTGAAGTTCATGGAATGAGGCACTCAAACATTGGGATTAGAATAGGTCGAGAAAAATGATGAAGGAAGAAGATTGGTTTTGGATTGACCACTCATGGTCGACCGATCTATTGCCAACATGCGGGCAAAGAGATACTTGACCACAAGATCGACACACACGGCCTGACGAGAAGAAATGAGGAAAGGGTTTGAATGATGCGGCCTCAACCATTAGGTCGACTCTTGGAGGTCGACAGACCAATCCATGAAGAATCCCTGGGCATTCCAACCATCAACCACTCGGTCAATGGTACATGACCGTTCGGCACGCATGCGATGAAGAGACACAAGAAATGCGATCCTCGACCTCAAGATCAACTTGGAGTGGTCAAATATGGGTCGTTGGCTTCACAAGATTCTAGACTACTCATCATCGACCAATGACCCGACTGAAGACGATCGACGATGCCCTTTTAGCATGAAGATTTCCACGATCCACCCATCGATCACACGCTCGATCATGCCAGCTTGACGGTACCAACACGCACAATTTCCCTTCCCTGGATGAAGCTTGCTTGATGATAAAAGCCTTTAGGCTACTTCTATCAAATCAATTGAGCATAGTGGTGAGTAAGGTGGGAATTGTCGGACCATATACTCAGAGATACTTGTAAATAACCTATCTAAAACTAGATCCTAGTCCGAGTAACCTACCATTCTGTCACAACGATAGATTATGATATTTAGGTGAGCTTGCAAACTAGATAATAGGACAAAATACACAAAATGACAAAAATAAAACAGAATGGAAATAAGTAAGACAGAGAAATAGCATAAAAACAGAGCACAACAATAACTATAAGATAGATTAAAATAAAGGAAAGGATCTAGAGGATAGGGAGGTTGATCAGCGATAAACTCGCCGATCCCAACTCGTCGAACTCTTTTGAGTGATCTCTAGACCAGGACTAGCAACCCACTCTCACGATGAAGACCCCTATCCAAATCGGCTGATCCAATACAGTTCTCGCCGTGATGAGGCCAAACCAGAAGCATTAAGCTAAGCCCAACTCGTCTAACAGCCGCCCCACATGCTAGATCTCTCTTAGATGGATCAAGCCATCACTAACAAGGCACTTGGTCTCCTCTCCCATCGGCGCTAGCCTTAGGTCACAGCCAAAATCAGATCTCTCCTGATCAGGGAGATATCAGCATTAAGCTTGGCCAAGTTAGAAGAGATCAGAGTTTAGATCATATCTAGAATGGCAAGGGAATCAACAGATTCACCTCCGATTTCCCTATCCTCGAGATCCACACGGATCTACTCGCGCCTCATTGTGTGAGGGCGGAGAAGTAGGGTCAATCTAGATTGCATATACATAAAGAAACTTAACTGAAATTGCAGAAACTAAGGATGAAGAACAAGATAAACTTAATTTATTATAAACTTCAAAGCATAATCGTAAAGCAATAATAATCAAGAGTACCTTAAACAAAGCTTAAAAGAAACAATAAAAATAGAGAGTGTTTTTTAGCTAAACAATAGATGATTGATAAGAGAGTGATTAGAGGATATTTATAGGGTTATTTGCATAACCCTAATGGTCAAACCGACTTAATTTGGTCAACCAGGGATTTCTGCAAGTCTTGCCCTCGGAGTCCTTGTGCGAGCTTGGGCACCGAGGAGTGATTCTTGTCTTGGTCCCTGTCGGTTGAGACTGAGTGAATGGTCCGAGTGTCATCCTTGCAATGAAGAGATTGATCTTCCCTCGCGACAGATAGGTTGAGGCTGGTGACTAAGGCATCTTTTCTTGAGCGTTCTGAACAGTCCTCGCCCTATAATCCGTGAGTTAGCGATCCAAAGTTGCATGATCTTTTTCGCCTAGCAGCTGATTCAATTGTCCTTGGCTCCAGTTTTAGCTTCTTTTCTGCCCCTTTTCCTAGATAAAACTCCAAACTCCAAATGCAAATGCAAAGAAAGCAAAACAAACTTAAAAGGACCTAAGTAAACAGAAAATCTATCTAGACAGATGCAAAACAACCTAAAATAAGACTCTAAAACCATCAAAAATCACACACATCAGCTCCCCCAAACTTAGATCTTGCTTGGCCTCAAGCAAGTGCAATGACCTAATGTGGAAAAGCTGCACACAAAGTGGGAACATATTGTCTAAAGAACAACTTGCTTAAGCTAAACCGTAATCCACTCATGGGCTCTATCATTTTGGAAACCGCAATATAATCATCTTCAAACATAGCATTCAACTTATGGATTCCTATCACCTAAGCTCGTCTCTAAAGGTACAAGTCTAATTCCTTATTTCTTTTTGGTGCGGTCCTCAAAAGAGACTAGAGATCATAAAGTACATATTTCAACTTCCCTAAGCTTAGCATGATCATTTTCCAACTTCAATGGTTACTTCTCATTAAAATTTTGCTGCACGATTATTCATTCTTTCTTTTCTTTTTCTTTTTCCTTTTTTTTTCTTTTTTATGTGCCCTTTTGGTTTTTCTGAAGTTGGCTTACACAAACATGAAAGGTTACGGGTTTATGCTTCCTTCCAAGTTGCTCCACCAACCTGCATATGGAGTAAGTTAGTAGATATACACGGACATGAAAGGCTATGGGTTTACGCATCCTTCCAGCCGCTTCACTTTTACCACTTATTTGGTTCAAAATCTTTGCGGGCAGCCTTATTTTCCACTTAAATTTTGAGAGGGATTTACCAAGTACACACTTTTGGATCATGATAAACATAAAGAAGGAAGGTATTGATGCATCTCGAGGCTCTAAATTGGAAGTTTAAGTCAGTTTTAGAAGGAATCAAACTAGACCTGTTCAAAACACAACCCAAGCAAAGTTCACCAAGGCGATGATCCACCCAAAATTTTTCCAAAACGACTATCTACCAATCAAGAGCATTCACAATGGTTAAATTAGCTTAACTTATCAAGATTTTTCCTATTATCAAGATCATTTCCACCAAACAATTATTGATGCATGAATCCTAAGTGAATGCAACCTAAAGACAAAGCTAAATGGATGCAACTACATGATCACTCTATTTTTTTCAAAAAATTTCAAATTTTTATGGTTTTTCTATACCTTAAGTGCAATGAAATGCAACAAGCAAATGCACAAAGAAAATTCTAACTGGATTTTTACAACCTAGATGAATGCATGCAAAACAGAAAATAAGAATCACAAGAAATGATGTAAGAGTACTCTAGACCCCTCCCCCAAACTTAAATCACATAGTCCCTTGTGTGCATAGAAGTCGGAGAGAGTTGTCTAGACAAACAAAATGAAAAACAACAAAAATAAAAATGTTTTGTACAAAGGGTTGGAGTTTGGTACCTAAAAACCAAAAAAGTGAGCAGTTGAGGCGTTCATATCCTCAAGAGTGTAACTGTGAGGGTCTGGTACCCTCTTGGAGTTCTTCATTTGCACGGTGTGACGTACTGCTATCTGTCCGAGTACTCCTCGCGGTCATGATCGGCGTGGGATGCGTGCGAGGGACCTTGCTGAGGAGTTTGCTCTTGTTCTGTCCCGTGCTGCGGGCTTTTCTTTCCAGTCTGCTTGTATACCCGCATCATGTCCATTGATTGGTGTTGCCGCTGCTCCTCTCGCGCTATGGGACCTGCTGAAATTGGATGCCTCCTCGCTGGTGGCAGCGAGTCATGATTGCGAGGCTGAGGTGTTGTTCCTCTGAACAATGATTCCAATCCATCAATTGCTCTCCATATCCTCTTGTGCTCGCTCAGCCACTCTCTTTTCCCTTGTAAGGTCTTTCACCTTCTTGAGCAGCCACTTCCCCAACTTTTGAAGCTTCCCAATCCGCTTGTTGGCTTCTTTGGTTGTTGTTCCTTGATTTTTCTCGGTGAACTCCTTGAAAAGGTAAGATTCTGGATCAACTTCTTCCTCATATGTCTCCTCTTCTGCCAGCTGAGGTTGCTTTCCTCGCTGGTTTTTGCCTAGTAGAGCCGTGAGGGGTGGGGTGAAAGTCACGTTCTCCATCGTGGTCAGCGATATGTATTTTTGTCAAGGCAGACGTATTCTGGCGCCTTTCTTCTCTGGATGGTCAAACTTATACACAGCTCGCCCTTCAACCTCGCCTTTAGCAATGAGGCCCGCCCCTTGAATCATGTCCATAAATTGGGGTGCAGCCCAATTGTAATCTCCAGTGTTTAAGGGCACTCCCCTCGCTTCCAATATACGAGCAACCACTCCACTGATGTAGATGTGCTTCGTTTTCTTGGACTTTCTCTCTGCTTGCATCATTGCTCTTCTGTGGTACATGAGGAGGTGCTTTGCCAACACGAATGACATTCCGGAGTTCCCTTCATCTCCATCAATATGCAACCCACTCGGAGTAGTGCCAACAATCTCCTTCATCGCTATAACCATCATGTGCATCTCCCCGAGGTTGATTGGCGAGGTGGATGGCCTAACAAAGATCACGTTAGCTATAGCTCACCTCGCGTAGTTGATGGCGTGGTTGCGGATCCAACTTCCCTTGCTTTGTGATGAATCATATGCCCTAGAACCTGACAGCATCTTCCATACCTTGTCGATATCATTCTTACCAACATCCGGGTACGCCGTGTCTCCGGATTTGAACCCAAAAATCAAATCAAAACCTCTAACGTCACTGCGTATAGTTTGTCGTACACGGTGAAGGTTATATACCCAAGTCTGTTTTTCTTAATCTTGGCTGTCTCAGACTTGGAGTAGATAAGAAGATCCATGGTGGCGAGGAATTGCAACGTCTCCTCAATGTAAGAGCTCGCCATACTATACATGCAAACCTTAATCCCAAACGAGCTAAATACCCTACCCAGATCCTCAGTGATACCCAATTTCCTCATGGTTCCATAATGTGGGAAGTAAGTACCTTTGATTCCCATCGCCTTCAAAGTTTCATACGGCTTGTCGGAGTCATTGGTCTCTCTTGCGTCCTTTCCTTTCTTCTTTGTCTCTCATGTCTCGTAGGCGTTCCTCGCTTCTTTTTCTGAGTACCCGCTCCTCTTCAAATCTTCTATGTATCTGCGGTACCTCGTTTTCTTCTCCTTCTTTTTAGCCTTTTTCTTCGTCCTCCTCGCTCGCGTACTCGATTTCCATCGGAGAGGGCTGAGCATACTCACTATTCTTTTCACTATCCTCGTTGCTAGATGGCGAGGCTATCTGCTTGCCTTTCCGCTTCACCTGGGCTGAGCTTCCTTCCTTGTGGACAAATCTCCAGCCCATTGGCTCAGCCGCCGATTTCCTTGTCGTTCCTCTTATCAGGATTTCTATCCTCGTTTGTACTCCTAGTTCAACCTCGTCCGATTGAACAATGAATCGGCAAGGTCTGTTTTTGCGGCGGACCAACGGTGAATCTTCCAACTCTGCCACCCTTTCTCTCCTTCCGGCTTTCAATGCATCATTCATGAATTTGCTATGGAACTCCTTCACATTTCTTTTATCTCCGGAGGACATGCTTGACAAGGTGTTTGATCGGAAAAACTTGAACGTTGAAAGAGAGAGAGAAATTCGCCCGCAGTGAGAACTACTTTGTTTGCTTGAATTCATGAAATCGAATGAGAGAGCTGATGAGGAAGTCATTTATATAGGCGATGGTTGCAAGTCTTTGAGGAGACAATCTAGGGAGAAGAAAGGAGACAATTTCGGCTCCCTAGTTGCTCGTCATTCGTCCTTGATATTGGCATCATCCTATCCATCGATTTCAAATTTTGAATTCTTGATCAATCACAGCCCTTGGATTGGTCCAACTTTGACTTGACTTCTCCTAGATTTTCAACAAAGCTGTTAGTTTGTGGGGCCCACTTGATGAGCTGGAACCGAATCAAATTTTGTCCTTATGTGCTCCTCAGCTAACCTCCTTGCTCATCCTCCTCGCGGCTTACACTGAGGCTTGAATACCTATTCAGAAAAACCTAAGCTTGTACTGCTCTTGTTGCTTTCCCCTTGACTATTCTGAGTCCTGATTAGCTCCCTGTTTGTGATAAGATCTAAAACCATAAACAGTTAGCCACATTATCAAAATAGGTTCAATTCGAAGCATTTATACTATTAAGCTTCATGTTCAAGATTCCACTGAATAGCAAGTCAATTATAATGAGATGTATTTGACTAGAATCTTCTACAAAAGGATACTAAGGTGTGCAAGTAGGTCCATGAGTGGTACTCAAGGCAATGCGAGCACTACTCGCACACCTTCCTTGGCGTCATGTCCAGAGGGGTCCTGGTCTTTGCCAAATTTTCTCACACCTCGCTTTGATGCCTCCGAGGACTAGGTGCGAGGCATGCTTACTCTTGGCTTAATGAGGGCATTACTTCCTCTAATTTTACAAAGAGTGCAGCCAAAGCTCCCTGAACCTGAGATGTAGATCAAAATACCAAATACCCAATACCAACAACAATTACCTAGCAAAAATTGTTCTCAAAAATAAAACAAGACCAAATTAACCTTAAACAAAATCAAAAAGAGTTTTCAAGAGTAAAGGATAGAAATGGGATTCCCTCCCAAGTAGGCTTGTTTAGAGTCACAAGCTTGACTCTTCATACTCCTCTTAGTATGGGTTTGCAAAGGGAACCAGAGCTCCTCGTTTGCTTCCTCGTCCATTCCCCCTATTGTTCCTTCAATCTCAAAGTATTGCCCATCGCTCGTAGGCTTTTTTTCCTTTATTGAGGTCGAACATCATACCAACTCCTTCTCTAACCTTTAGTTCAATCGTCCTGTTCCGCACATCAATCAAAGCTCCCACTAATGCCAAGAAAGATCTACCCAGCAGTAATGGATCAGTGGGTTCTTCATCCATCTCTAATACCACAAAATCAGTAGGAACCAGCACACTGCCAATTATTGGACATCCTCAAGCAGTCCCCTCGGCTTTCTTGTTGTTCTATCCATGAGAACCAATGAGATATTGCAATCCTTAGTTTGAGTACCCCAGCTTTTGCGCAGTGATTAGTGGGGTAAACCTAATGGATGCTCCAAGATCACACAAGCAGTTAATGAACGTTAGATGCCCTACTGAACATGGAAGTGTGAAGCTTCCCGGATCACTTAACTTTTTTGCGATGAACTTTTTCCTCTAATGTGGGAGAACTGGTACCAATACCGATCCAAATGATTGGATCCCAACAGCCATACATTCCTCTTCTCGTTCCTTAAGCGAGTCCTTAAAAAATTTCTTGTATTGTGGAATTAAGGCAAAAGCATCCAAGATAGGAGTTTTTAGCTCTATACCGTTCATTTGCTTATCAAAAAGGACCTTCTGTTTCTCCGCTTGATTCTTCTTTAAATGCAAAGGGAAAGGTGCTTTGGCTTTGGTTGCAACCACAAGTGCAACTCCTTCTGTCGAACTCATCGAGATGATCGAGGGGGTCCTCCGAGGGCAGGCCGTGGTACTTGTTGTTCTAGACCATCAAGATCAGTCCACTCTTGATCTCGAAGTTATTGTTTTGGATCACCGGCGGTTGGATCCCATTCCGTATTGTGTGAGTATTCAGGGCATCGCTCATACCAATACAGCGAGGGTGACAAGCTGGATTTTGTGCTTGCGCCTGGTTGGCGGCCTCATTTACTAACAGAGGTGTTCCGTCCATCGTCGTTCCAGGCGTGGTATTGTCCAGATTGGGCTATTGTTGTTGCATTCTGGTACGCTCTTGTCTGATCTCACGAGTGAGAAGGTTGATATCGTCTATGGGTGGATGAAGGTGGTGAGAACCTTTCGATCATGTGTGCATCAACTAACTAACTTGCACTGACTACTCGCTTAACTAGCAGGAGTTAATGCGAGGGTGATGGTTCTGTGTCTGCCCTCGGTGCTAGATGTCGAGGGTAACCTGCGAGGCCTGCAAGGACAGAAACAACGACTTGTCAATAAGATGGAAGCTTGGTCCTTATATATCCAAGATGAGTGAAGCAAAGACAATTTATAATATAAGTAACACACAACCTGATCCTAAGACTAGTAACTATAAATTGGAACAAGCAAATCTGATTTGGCAACGACGCCAATTTGATAAAAGCCTTTTTGCTACTTCTATCAAATCTATTGAGCATAGTGGTGAGTAAGGTGGGAATGTCGAACCAAATACTCATAGATGCTTGTAAACAACCTATCTAATACTAGATCCTAGCCCAAGTAACCTACCATTCTGTCACAACGATAGATTATGATATTTAGGTGAGCTTGCAAACTAGATAATAGGAAAAAAATACACAAAATGACAAAAATAAAACAGAATGGAAATGACTAAGACAGAGAAATAGCATAAAACAGAGCACAACAATAGCTATAAGATAGAAATTAAACTAAAGGCAAGGATCTAGAGGACGGGGAGGTTGATCAGCGATAAACTCGCCCATCCCAACTCGCCGAACTCTTTTGAGCGATCTCTAGACCGAGACTAGATTAGATCAACTCGCTCTCACGGTGAAGAACCCTATCCAAATCGGCTGATCCATTACGGCTCTCACCGTGATCAGGCCGAATCAAAAGCATTAAGCTAAGCCCAACTTGTCTAACAGCCGACCCACATGGTAGATCTCTCTTTGGTGGATCAATCCATCACTAACAAGGAACTTGGTCTCCGTTCCCATCGGCGCTAGCCTTAGGTCATGGCCCAAATCAGATCTCTCTTGATCAGGGACAGATCAGCATTAAGCTTGGCCAAGTTAGAAGACATCAGAGTTCAGATCATGGCTAGAACGGTGAGGGAATCAACGGATTCACCTCCGATTTCCCTATCCTTGATGAGTGTGATTTTTAATGGTTTTAGAGCACTATTTTAGGTTTTTTTTTTGTCCGTCTAGCTAGTTTCACTTGCATTTAGGTCCATTTAGGTTAGTTTTG
>OVBA01009233.1:0-10992 GCA_900406435.1 Lepidium aucheri | reverse complement strand
TCGAAGTTCCACAATTTGATAACGAGTGTTGAGTTCTAGCATCAACAATATATATAAACAATTGTTAAATTCTAACACTCACTTTACAAAATTATCGTGAGTTGATAAAAAGAAAAAATTAAACGACACAATTTGGACATCTTTTGTACTTTTCCACATAAAAGAACATCTTGTCGTTTATAATAAGTATTGAATTTGGACCACTGTAATATTGTCATGTATCCATTTAACTCGATAAACTGTAGCTTAACGTGCATTGTGTATCAATTGTAGAGATATTAACATACGACAACATCAATATCTTTTTCTATGAGTGACAGTTTGAAATTGTATTATTCATAATGATTCCAAAGATTTCGAAGATTTTTGTTAGTATGTGCGTTTACATACAATACGTAGACACATCTCATGGGTTTTGCTAGTATGGACCAACTGCGAAAAACGTAGGAGTAAATGAATGAATTCAATAGTGACTTATGTTGAAAGGTCACACACTTAATTACACGTGTGTGTTGCTAATTGATCAATCGAATTGCAAAAATGTTTAATGCCATATATGCAAATATGTTAACGATTTATTTCAAAAGAATCTTGGATTCAGTTATGTTAACAAAGTGGCAATAGAGTGACTTGATTTTTTTTTGACAATTTTAGTTTTTATATATCCAGTTTTTTATCACCTTGAACAAATTATTCAAAATTTTAGATGATTTTCAAAAAACTATTTTTATTACATATCGATAAAAATAAAAACTATAGATTATTTTTGGCAAAATTTCTGATAATTTCTTGATTTTTTCATGATTGATTTTAAAGAGCGCTAGCTATATAAATTATAACTAAACAAATGTGTTTTTTGTCGATAAATGAGGTAATTAATTTCAACAAATGTAAACAACTGTAATTGCAAGTATTTGAAGTTTAAATCCACATGGAACTTAGAACTAACGCAATAAAACTATAGAATTATCACTTCAGCTAAAGAAAGCTAAAAAAATTTAAAGAGAGTGAAATTAACAACAACTACTACTTCTCAAACCAAGTAAATTAAACCAAACAAAGCATAAAATAAACAAACTTAAACGAAAAAGGGCAATAAGGAAGCAAAGAAAATTAAACTAAGACCAATGACTTTAGGCAATATAATTGGTCAAATGGATAGACAATTACTAGATGAAGCAACAAGGAACAATTAAGCTCAACTTAGGACATGAGACACTCAAATAGACTACTCCACTTCCATGGCATTGAATCCCTTTATCAACCTAAAAATCTAGCTAAAGTTCCATTTGCAAATTCAAAGGTCAACAAGCATTAAAACAAGCTCAATAAGTCCACTAAACACCATCACTTCATCTTCCAATGGCTTGTGAAGCTTAGGATCATAAATAGGTTTTTCAAGAATTTTCACAAACACCTTCTGGACAAAAAATATTCTAGCATTTATTTTTAAGTGATCAAGTTGAATCTAGCATTAAGAGCACCTAATATGAAGGAATCTAACATGCTAAGCATCACAAATCAATAATCCAACCCTAGGATCTACCAAGCCTCTAACCACTCCAAGGACTACTCACACATACTAAAAATGGAAAGCAAAACAAAAGATAATAAGGTTAACATACTGAAAAAGATAAGAGATAAGATAAAGAGATCCTTCAATAATCTTCAAATAAATGATCCAAAATGATCATCCAAGTGGGTCTCTAGTATTATTCCTCAAACTCTCTAACAAAAATGTATACCCTTAAACTCTCTCACAAATATGTATACCCTTAGATTATTATACCTTTAACTTAGGGTTTTCAATGCATTTAAAAAGGATTTGGGTCGACGTGGGACAAAGCGTGTCGGAGCAAATGAAAATAGGTAAAACATATACTGAGGTTGAGGTGTGAGTGTCGACCATGTGGTAGAGGAAGTGCTGCCCAGGAAGCATATATGCGCGTTCCGTGACGAGGTGAGTATAACGGGTCGCATGTCGAGCATTCAGATCGCGAAAATTTGGTGCACGATGGGCTTCGTTGAGGTTTTCGCGTTGGGTTGTTTGAGGGAGAGTGATTCCATGTGTTTGGAAGCCGACGATCCGATGTCAAGGTTTTCATGTCCTGCTGAATGTCAAAAAGTTGATCTCCATGAGCTATTCTCTGGCACGTCCGGATCAGGGTGTTATGATCTGTCTCGAGGTCAACTCTCCGGCATGCTGACCTTGTGTTGCGGTATAAGGCACGTTGAGGTTGTTGGGATCAACCTAATGCTTGAGGTTGCATGATCCATACATTCATTTGCACGCAATCCACTACTTCCTCTGTCGGGTCGCTTTGCAAATGGATGATCCTAAGACTCTAATGCATGAAATATGCAAAATGCTATTAAAAAGGATCAAATGCAACCTATGAATGAGAATGATGAAAAATCTGGATGAAAACTAGCATAATATTTACATATATCAACTCTCCCAGACTTGCCTTTTGCTTATCCTCAAGCAAACAAACTACAACAGCGAAGATGAGGTTTGAAAAACAAAGGGAATATCTCACCTGAAACGAATAACTCATCAAGCTAAAAACCGTAATCCACTTATGAACCCTCATCCTTTTAGAAAAATCACAATAGAATATATCACTTAGTATCCAATCCTGAAATGTCCTACACCAAAAACCAATTTCTAGGCTATTGGATTGATTCCTTATTTCTAATGGTGAATGCTTCCTAAGGGACTTTCGATCAAAGAACATATGACTCAATTTCCCTGATCTTAACATGACTTAATTCAATTAAGCACATTTATGATTTCTTGTTTTGTTTCAGTTTTAACACATGCTCATGGTTTTTAGGATCCACAACCGATCAGAGGTCTGCTTCGCATCATTTATGAGGATCCGTAAACGTGAGAGGGTTGTTTCATGTCCTACTCTCAGCTTTCTCAGTGAGACACAAAAATGTACGGGTTTACCCACATTTCCGATTCACCTTAGGCATCATTGAACAAGCTGTATTGTAAGAAGATTCACCTTTAGTTCCTATCAAGCTAAGCTCAAGGAAGGGAAGCATTCGATGCATCTCAAGGCCCTAGATGAATAGTTTAAGTTCACTTATGAAAATCTATTCAAGTTCTTTCAAGATATAGTGCAAGTATAGGAATTTTGGGTAAATGATCGATCACCTTTCTAAAGAGAATAACTTTGACTCCAAGAGCTCACAACGGTCACTAGAAATTAACCTAACAAGATTGTTCACCTGAAGCAAGAAAATTCTCATAAACGAAAATGCAATGATAATGCAATCCTAAATGCTTCTAAAGACTCAATCTTAAACGAATTCTAATGCAACTAGATGTTTGTTTTGTGTTTTTGAAAAGATTTCATGCAAAAATGCAATGTCAAAATATGTACATGCAAGACTCAAAGAAATTGAAAAACAAAACAACTCAAATGAATGTTAGTAACCAACCGGTCCCCTCCCTCGGACTTACTTCTCACTGTCTCGGAGAGAAAGTAAAACTGAGAAAGAGAGACCTCAACAAAGAAAAGCAAAAAAAATGCAAAAGAAAATTAGAAATTATGTACAAGATGGTGAAATTGGTACCTCAACTTGTGCGGACGGTCACCAAAATTTTGGCCGATGTGAATTGCCGCTTTTGATTCATCCCATTCGCCTTCACTTGGTTGTTTAGGAGTTGGGGTTCCTCGAACCGGAGGATTGTCATACCCTCATGATTCCTTTGCATACTCATGACATGCAGTCTCTTCTTCATTAGATATACCCCCAAGAAGTTTGTCATTTTTTGGGAGGATCCAATACCCCAAAAGAATTGGTTCACTATTGCTTTCTTGAGATGAGTGAGATTGCTTTGTGGGAGGCTTGTCGTTTGTTTTAACTATCTTTGACGTGGTCTCCACTGGTTTCTTCTCTTTCCCTTTGGCGGATTTAGAGGATCTAATGGATTGGTCCTGAGTTTTTGGTGGTATTTTTCTTACAAAGCTTCAAATAGAAATATGAAAACCGAGAACAATGATAAAAATTGCAATGAGTTGCCAAGTAAAAGTAATTTAAATCGATTCAAGCTCAAGGCAACACCCAAACAATCATAGGACACTAATGCACTACCACAAGAACCAAACCATAATCACTTTCAAGAAATACTCAAAGAAATAAAAAGTCAACAAAAAGTAAACATTCCTTGGATGGAAAAATTCTAAATCATCAAGAAATGATGAAATATAACATTGAAGTACAACATATCCTTTCTAAGGACATCCAAACAAAGTAAAAGAGACAAATTTCAACTAGTTCCCCCAAAATAAATTTTCATTTTTCACATCAAGAACCCTAAATCCTCATAATTTCAAAATTTGACCCTGTAATTTGTGAATTTAAGATCCAAACAAGTGACTCAACCAATATCTAGAGATCTCTAAACAAAACAACTCATATACAAGCTCAAACCATCAATGATGTAATGTTGGGAATAAAATTTAACCTTGAGCTTTAGTTGAGGAAAATGTAGAGATTATCATACTTTTGAGTGGTATAGGATTATGGAAGTGTAAAGAAACTTGTAGAATTTTCACATGAAATCAAAAAAGAATGAAGAAGGTACTTTTGATGCAAGTGGAAAATATGGAAAGAAGAATATTTTGAGAGAATATGGTGAAAAAGAGTGTGTGAAATCATGGGTGGAAATGGAGTGAGGAAAAGAGAGTGTGTTTGGAAGAGACTAAATAAAGATAAGGAAAAGAAAACTTACCTTGGTCATACCATCGATATACTCCTGTCAAGCATAAGCTCGACCAAGCTCATTTCCATAACTGGAAAAAAATGACATTGCATCATGGGTCATCGACCAAGAGGTCGATTAAATGAGTTACAACTTCAGTCCGTGGATGCAGCTTTGAGTCATCATGTCGGGTCATGGATCATCGACCACATGGTCGATTATATCTGTTGCAGCATCAACCCAGGTGACGTGAGGTTGGGTTGTGTGTCATTGACGAGATGGTCGAGCAAATGAAGCCCATAATCAATTCGTGCGGTAGCACCATCGGGTCAAGGGTCATCAACCATTAGGTCAAGTATTCGCTTTGCCATATCGATATAAATGTGTTTTGTCGGATTGATTCTCCCAAATTTAAGGTCAAACCTATGGTTTCCCAAATCTTCTGCGGTACACAACATTGAGTCGCTTCCATTGACCATTGGGTCTATCCTTTTGCTTTGCACATCACCTGCTTGGGTACCATAGACAGACCACCCGATCGACCTGAACCTCGATCCTCGCCTATCTACGACCTTCCCAGCTGACCCTCAACCCGGTTTCGTCGAGCTTAAGGTTGATTTCCGAACCAAAATTCTTCATTTTTAAACCCAAATTCCATGTTTCCAATCCTTTTTCGACTCCCTTTTCACCTGGATCAAAAACATCATAATAGGCACACAAAAAGAAACAAAATGAGTAATAATAAAGGTTATGTACGAAGATATCATTGGATTGTCTCTCTAGTGCGCCTGTTTTACGTCCGAAGCTAGACATTGTCCACTAGTTTTTATGCAGGGTGAGGATCAGAAAGTGAATCTTCTCCGCAATCGAGTCCTGGGGATCGGCTAAGCATGCCTTAGTTCGAGGAAAGATTAAGCCAACCTTGATGTTTCCTTCTTTACTCAAACCCTTAATCCGTGGATTCCTAATCCTAAACGCTCCATACCAAACAACACCACAGAAACTGCTCCTTCGTGCTTTGATGGGATATGAGACCGTCTTTTTCACCCTATCAAGTACCATTTTCTTGTTGTCAAAATCTATGTTTGCTCCAACGTGTTTAGAAATAGTCGTCCCAAGATGAATGGAATTCCGTAGTCCTGTTCTATTTCAACTACTGCAAAGTCCATTGGGATCGTGCAATTGCTGATCTTGATTGGATAATCAACCAACCTCCCAACCGAATATTTAGATGAATATCTAAAGGATATGGAAGTTGTGTGCTCCTTCATATCAGCAACTCCCAGCTTCTTTACTATCTCTAAGAACTGCACATTCACACTCACTCATGAATGTCATAAAGCATCATCAAAACTCAATTTACCAAGGGTGTAAAGGATGACAAAGGTGCCTTGATACTCTTCTTTATACAAGACTTTTGGTTCATGTTGTCCAGGATCAACCTCTCCTCTGTTTGCCAACAGCTCCTCAACTTTCTCTTGATTCCCTAAAATCGCTCTCATAAACTTTACTTGGAATGGAACCACATATAAGTTCTCAATATTTGGCACCTATCTTATACATATTCCCCTTGAACGTAGAGAACACCTTTGTTTGAGCGGAACCCATAGATCCGACAAATCTGCTGAACGGTGAGGGTGTAGTGAATACCACGGTACAGAAATGTCAAGTAAGCAGCATACAAAGGAGCATGTGGGTCAGCTGTGAGATGAAGATCATAAGAGGCTAAAAACTGTCGGACTGCCTCCGGTTACAGCAGTTTTGGCTTGGTCATGAATGTACCAAGGCATAACCTCTCGAGTCTGCCTGTAACATCATCGAGAATACCAAGTTTGCTCAATGTCATCGGACACAAAAACTTGGTAGGGACGAGCTAGTTCCTAAACAACTGATCATAAAATACTGAATGATAGCTCTCTCATCTTGAATCCTCTGATCTCTTCCTGTAAGTAATGTTGTTCTTCAAGAACGACGGATCTGACCTATTGCCCAAATTCCTCTCAAAAGGTTCACCATCGGGTCTAGGGCAAGGCAAACATGTTCGCTCGAACACTTGCAGATTCGAAGATTGTCCTGCTTCTAAGTTAGCTGAACGTCTAACCTTTCGAGAAGATTGCTTGCGTTTGCGAGTTTATATCCACGATCTGCACACATCGATCACAAAAAACCCAGAAATATCAATATCCTCAAAAAATTTAGAAAATTGAAAATATAGAATCTAAGTGAGAGTTATGTGTAATCAATTTCTAAATCAATCATAGAAGATCTAAATCATCCAGCAATGCTTCAATCAACAACACAAATTCCTAATTCCATACCAAAAATCACAAATTCATCAATATTCTCAAACAACCTAAAAATCGATTTCTAGGCAAAAGTCTAACAATAGAATCGGTAAGACTGATCGAAATAACCATATAATCATGATTATATATTGGATTAATACAATTGAGCGATAATAAATCAAAATCTATAATTCCCAAATATCTCACCAATTTTAGTTACTTTAAAATGGAAAATTTAGAAGTCATACCTTTGCCAATTGAATTAGATGAATAGATAATTGGATAGAGGATGAAATTTCGATCAGGTTAGGCTTTTGAATCGAAGGAAACGGTTAAGAATCGAGGAAGATAGAGGATTTTAGAGTTTTTTGCCTAAAAACTGCGAAAGAAGAAATTCTGAACAAAATCCATGTTTCCTACATTATAAAGACGTACCTGGCCCGATGATCAATCGATCAATGCATTGATCGATTGATCATACCTCTTAAAATTTGTTAATCGATCAATCAGTACTATGCACGTTGATCAATAGATCAAGCATACGTCCTTGGTTCCTGCTGATCGATCGATCTCTTACCTTCAGGTCAGTCAGTAGTCTGAGAATTCCTCTCCTTACATGTTTTATTGATCGATCCTCCTAATAAGATCGATCTTAAGATTGAGCGTAGTATCGTTTTCTCTAAAGAAAGATCGATCACATATGTGAAGATCAATCACTAGATCACGCGTAGATCCTTGAAGAACCGATGATCGATCGATTGCAGTGTGGATCGATCGATCAAAGCCCCTTGTTTGATTTTCTCACATAAAGCAAACTCAAAAAAAAAACAAAAAATCAAGCTAAAACAGAAAAACTTTTAAAATAAAAACTACCTATTAGAGTATTGTCTCCCACTCAACGCTTGTTTAAAGTCTATAGCTTGACTTGAATGCCACTTATTTGGTTTAATCATCCTTGGGAGGAATGATCACTCCCTTGGTTTTCATCTCTTCCTTGATGAACTCATTGAGTTGTTCATTCCTTCTCGTGGACTTCAGCACCTGTTGTGTCCAACAGCACTATAGTTCCATCAGGCTTCAATTCCTTCACCGAATATGGTCTAGTAAATTCAAGACTAAGTCTCCCTGCAAAAATTTTCAAATATAAATTGTGAATTATATTCTCATAGTATTCATCGGGTTTCTCAATAAGGATACTATCATCATCATATTCAGCCGATTCTCCTGCTTGCTCATGATAGATCTCATACTCTTCATCCGATGACCAATACTCTGGTTCCTCATACTACAAATTTGTGTTGATTAAATTCACAGCCTCAATCTTCTCATTGTCAACACTACTCCTTATCACACCACACAGATTCTTAATCAATTGTCTAATAGGATAGGAGACTCCTTTATTAACGTTTTTGAGCACCACTCTCTTGTTGGGAAAGTAAATCCTTGCCCCCAACAGTATTCAAGAATGGTCGACCCAACAGAATGGGCACAACTCCTTCTTTAGCCATCTCAACAACCGTAAAATCGGTTGGAACCTTGCAGTTTCCCACAATGACTGTGAAATCGACTAGGCTGCCTCTAGGGCTCTGTGAAGTGGCATCACCAAACGAAATGGATGAGGTATGCTCCTGCATAAGCTCGATCCCAAGCTCCCTCATTGTCTCCAATGAGTTCACACTAACACTTGCACTGGTGTCACACAAAGCATCACCAAATTTCAGCTGGCCAAGATAACAAGGAATGGTGAATTCTCCTTGATCTTCTTGCTTTAAAAGCTCCTTGAGATAAGGTATAGGATGTCAATATTTATCATCACAGCTGCTGGCCTTGTCCATATCGAGTTCCTTAGCCTTAAGATTTACAATATTGCAAGATTCTCTAGGTTTCTTCTCAATTTTACTCTATAAAGCTCCTTGTGGCCTTGTCATAGCTTCAGCAGTTTATGCCACTTATGTATCCAGCTTCTTCAAGTGTACTGAGACGGATTGAAACTTATTGTTCAAATCGTTGTACATGCTGTCTACCTTAGTATTGAGATCCCTAGTAGACTTTTGTTGCTCGGTTGCAAGGTATTAAAATGAGAGCTAAAATCTCATCGGTAGAAGTTCTAGATGAACTAGCTTGCTGTGTAGCATCTTGTGTGTATGGCTTGTAAGGTTTTTCACAATATCTAGCTCCTGAATTTGACCTTTGGTTGTTGCATCTCTGTTCTGAATTTTGCACAAACGTTTTACCCTGAAATAGTGATCCCTGTGGCATTATCGGAGGTGGCATGACAATGTCCTGTTGATTCTCGACATTGGTTCTCCGGTATGAGAGATAGCTCTGGTTCTGTCCCTTATTTAGTCAATTAACATAATCGGCTTCTTTCTGATCTTCAGACATATCGGATTCAACCTGAACTTGATCGACTTCCCTAGTTTCATCCAGCTGATGCACTCCTCGATTTTCTCCATGGTTTGCTTTGATAAGCATGTCTTGCTTCTCTCAAAACTCATCGATTCTCTGAATTTCCACATTATTGACCTTCTCGCTTTAATCATATTGGGGACAATGGTTCCCTAAACTTGCAGCCAAGTTATCAATGAGGATAAAGGCTTCATCCCTTGTGTTTGTCATGAAATCTCCATTGCTAGCAGCATTCAAATAGTTCTTGTACTCCCAATCGATTTCTCCATAGAATGTGTTGAGCAGCTGCTCATCCGAATAGCCATGATGGGGCAGTCTCATTGGTATTCCTTGAATCTCTCCCAAGCTTCATGCAAAGACTCACTAGAACGTTGCTAAAACGCTATGATTTTGCTTCTCAATGCTGCAGTCCTTGACTTAGTATAGAACTGTTCCAAGAAGGCGGCTCTAACTTCAGCCCATGTAGTCAACGAACCTCGAGGCAAAGATCGTAACCATCTAGAAGCTTTACCAGAAAGTGAATGGTGAAACATCTTACACTTCCAATAGTCTGCAGGGACTCGATTCGAACTCGAGGTACTGCACATGTCTTTGAAGTTCTCGATGTGATCCATAGGGTTCTCTCCTAGGAGACCATTGGAGAGATATTGCTTCACTAATCCAATCAGCTTAGGCTTTATCTCATAGTCTTGCCTCTAGATAGGTGTATGTTGAATAGCAGACCTATTTTGATAGTATGTGTGAGGTATATCCATATCACCTATGGCTCGTCATCGAGGCTGTTCTTGCTGCCTCCTAAGCATAGCCAAATATCTCTTCAATTGTTCAACCGTTTGTTGAACATTCTGATCTCTCAAAATAGCTGGCCGAGTCTCATGGTCTTGAGGATCATGCTGGTCTTCTTGATTCATTGCTCTAGTTCTGCGATTTTCTCTTTCAACTCTAGCAAGTTATTTGTTATTCAAATTAAGTAGATTGTCTGAACCTTGACTTCTTTGGTGCATAAACCTGAACAAAAACAAAAGTAAGCAAAAGAATATAGACTTAAAAGTAAATCTTAATCAAAAGGCAACTAATTGATTCCCCGGCAACGGCGCCAAAAACTTGATGCGGGTCAGGTTTTAACATAAAGAAATCTACTGTAAGTGCACATCAACGATGTAGTAGTACTTAAAGATCGTATCCACAATGATGTAAACTATATAATTAAACTATCGAGTATATTTCTCAAGTTATACTAATCAGATTTTGGTCACTAACTAGCAACTTAAATGATGTAAACTATATAATTAAAAGCACCAGGCATAAAGTATTCATCGGGAAGTAGGAATCTAAATAGGGAAACTATTCTGAACAATGTTAAGCTCAATTCTCGACTTGAACAGAAATGTATAGCAAGCCTACTCGCACTTGAGACTCTACTCGATAATCTAAAGGTCCTAACTCTCGTTGGTTCCAAATTACCATTAGGCATTAAACAAGTAGGTTCAACTATCCACAATCAATCTAAATTCATAGGATTGATTTCTCATCTAATCTAGTTCAGATTCCTAGCAAGCTTTTAGAGTGCTAACAACC
>OVBA01009232.1:0-10993 GCA_900406435.1 Lepidium aucheri | reverse complement strand
AGTTTCTTCTATAATTCCTACATACCTCATATATATATATGTATTTCCTCAATCCTAGCTTTTCCTTATGTTACAACAGGAACCAAAAAAACAACCTTTTTGAAGTGTGATTATTTTTTCCTTCATCTAAGCTTTGAACTTTGCCTCTTCTTCTTCATTCTTCTCTAAAGATAATTCCATATCATGTAAACACAATAGATTGCTTATGTCAATTACAAAAAAAATGAAACGAATAAAGAATTGCCTGAATATCCGGAATTTTGGAAGCTTCATCAGAGCTTACCTCATCATAGTCATCTTCATCATCCTAATCCTCCATGGCATCTTCACCACTGAACTTCCTCTCCATCTTCAAGCAGATCGGAGAAAACAAGAGCAAATTTAGATTCAAAATTTTTAAACATAGAACGGATCAAGAGGTATACCCCAATATGGTTTCATCAAATCTTCCACAATTTCAACACCCGAAAAAAAAGAATAGTCATTCAGTTTCTACAAATCACTGAAATATTGATAATCTAACCTGGTAATCAAAGCCAAAATGGATGTTGAGAGAAGTCAAAATTTTTTAAGATCACCGGATCTCACCGAAGTCATCGACATCGCAGAATCCTCGCTCCTATCCGTTACTTTCACTCTTTCGAAAATAAGAACAGAAGGGACATTGTTTCGTGAGATTATCGTTGTTCTTTTGTTTCTATAATGAAAAAGGTTTTTTGCCTTTTCATCTTCCTTTCTTCATAATAAAGGAAAATTAAAGAGAGGATGGAAAAGGAAGAGACGTTGGTAGAATTAAGGTTGGCCACATGGGTGATGACTTGTAAAGAAGGTTTTTTTTAATTGGTTCATTGAATAAGAAAGGAAGCCACGTGTCATCTCCAGAGAGTTCAAAAATGCTGATGTGTCGGGTCCTGGAGAGACATAGTCTCCTTTTATATATATAATTAACTGATCAGTCCAATGTTGAAAAAAAAAAAACTTCTTTAAGTCATTTTAGTTAGCTAACTTTTTTATTATTTTTGTTGGTCGGTAATCACCAATGTTTATTAAGCCTTTAATAAAACATGTTGGCAGCCAATAAATAAAATAAAATAAACAAGTTCAACTACCTAATAACCAATTTGTAGAATCTTAGCATGTGCGAGAGATAAAACAAATATAATAATTGGATCGACAGAGAAGTAGATCTTCTTAAGGTTATCCGGTTAACTTATAACCAACGGGAAACCGAAATAATTTAATCAAACCGGAAATGTATAAGAAGCTACTTTACAGGAAAATCCTTCGTATCCATTGTCATCATCACCTTCATCATTCATCCACTCCTCTGTTGACTCTCTCTCTCTTCCTTCTGCTAATACTCCATTCTCTAGAGATTTTTCTCTTCCTGCGAAAGGTATTTTCATGGATTCTAGATGTTGATTACTCATGCTTTACTCTTGTCGTTTTACTTAAACTGATTTTATATAAAATCTCGTTATCTCTTCCAATTATCATGATCATAGATCAAATCGAAGTTAACTCTTGTTGTTGTGTTCTATTATTATCGGTTCTGTGATTTGAGAGAGTGAAAGAGAGAGAGAGAGAAAGCGAATTGATTAGTGATTTCTTCGTTTGATTCATGATACGTGATTTAATTTTGCCTCATTTCGAGTTTAATCTCTGGAACTGAGACTTTTACTATCAAGAATTTTATGGTCTTTATTCAGGAATCTTATATGGTTAGAGTTGTGATTTGTGCAGAGAGTGAGATGGGGACTGCAATGGAAGGGAAGCTGAGGTTTTGTATTGATAGAGGAGGTACTTTCACTGATGTTTATGCCGAGATTCCTGGGCATTCTGATGGTCGTGTTTTGAAGCTTTTGTCAGTGGATCCATCCAACTATGATGATGCTCCGGTTGAAGGAATCAGACGTATACTTGAGGAGTACACAGGGAAGAAGATCCCAAGAACTTCGAAGATACCAACTGATAAGATTCAGTGGATAAGGATGGGTACGACTGTGGCAACAAATGCGTTATTGGAGAGGAAAGGGGAAAGAATTGCTTTGTGTGTTACTAAAGGTTTCAAGGATTTGTTGCAAATAGGTAACCAAGCTCGACCTGATATCTTTGACCTTACTGTGGCTACACCATCTAATCTTTATGAAGAGGTGATTGAGGTTGATGAAAGAGTTGAGCTTGCACTTGAGGATGATAAAGAAAGTGAAGGTGATGATTATTCAGGGTCTCTGATTAAAGGAGTGTCTGGCGAGCTTCTTAGAGTTGTGAAACCGTTTGATGAAGAAGCTTTGAAACCGTTGCTGAAGGATTTGCTTGATAAAGGGATAAGTTGTTTGGCTGTCGTCTTGATGCACTCATATACCTATCCAAAGCATGAGATGGCTGTGGAGAAGTTGGCCATAGAGTTGGGTTTTAAACATGTCTCGCTGTCTTCTGCATTGACACCCATGGTTCGGGCTGTTCCTCGGGGTCTAACAGCCACTGTGGATGCCTATCTGACACCTGTTATTAAAGAGTACTTATCGGGTTTCATCTCCAAATTTGATGATGATCTTGGGAAAGTTAATGTTCTATTCATGCAATCAGATGGAGGTTTAGCACCAGAAAGTAGGTTTTCAGGGCATAAGGCTGTGTTATCAGGACCAGCTGGAGGAGTTGTTGGTTACTCGCAGACACTCTTTGGTCTTGAAACTGAAAAGCCGCTGATTGGATTTGACATGGGTGGTACATCAACGGATGTTAGTCGCTATGATGGAAGTTATGAGCAAGTCATAGAAACCCAGATTGCTGGAACAATCATACAAGCACCACAGCTTGACATAAACACTGTTGCTGCTGGTGGTGGGTCGAAACTAAAATTTCAGTTTGGTGCTTTCCGGGTTGGACCTGATTCTGTGGGTGCTCACCCAGGTCCAGTTTGTTACCGGAAAGGAGGAGAGTTAGCTGTTACTGATGCAAATCTCATTTTGGGGTTTGTTATTCCTGATTATTTTCCATCCATTTTTGGGCCTAATGAAGATCAGCCCTTAGATGTAGCAGCAACAAGAGAAGCATTTGAAAAGCTTGCTGGACAGATTAATACATATAGAAAGAGCCAGGACTCATCTGCGAAAGACATGACGGTGGAGGAAATAGCAATGGGGTTTGTGAGTGTTGCTAACGAGACAATGTGCCGTCCCATTCGGCAATTGACAGAGATGAAGGGTCATGAAACAAAGAATCATGCACTCGCATGCTTTGGAGGTGCTGGACCACAACATGCTTGTGCAATTGCTAGGTCTTTGGGCATGAAAGAAGTTCTCGTCCACAGATACTGTGGAATTTTGAGTGCTTACGGAATGGGTTTGGCAGATGTTATTGAAGACGCTCAAGAGCCATATTCAGCTGTTTACTGCCCTGAATCTCTTTCAGAGGCCTTCAGAAGAGAAGCTGTATTGCTCAGAGAAGTAAGTGGAAAGCTCCAAGAGCAAGGTTTTGGTGATGGAAATATCTCCACTGAGACGTATTTGAATTTAAGATATGATGGCACAGATACAGCAATCATGGTAAAGGGTAAAAAAACTGAAGATGGGTCAGCATTTGATTATGCTGGAGAGTTTCTCAAGCTTTTCGAGCAAGAGTATGGATTTAAGCTTCAAAACAGAAATCTCCTCATATGTGATGTTCGAGTTCGGGGAATTGGAGTGACTAGTATATTAAAACCACGTGCAGTTGAAGCTGCCCCTGGTACTCCTAAGGTTGAAAAGCACTACAAAGTTTACTTTGAAGGTGGATGGCATGACACACCATTGTTCAAGTTAGAGAATTTAGGTTTTGGCCATGAGATTCCTGGCCCTGCAGTCATCATGAATGGGAATAGTACAGTTATTGTAGAACCTCGGTGCAAAGCCATCATCACAAAATATGGGAACATCAAAATTGAGGTGGAGTCTGCAATGAGCAGTGTGAAGCTTTCAGAGAATGTTGCAGATGTTGTTCAACTGTCCATATTTAATCACAGATTCATGGGTATAGCTGAACAAATGGGAAGAACCTTGCAACGTACTTCCATATCGACAAATATAAAGGAGAGGTTGGACTTTTCTTGTGCCTTGTTTAGTCCTGACGGTGGTTTAGTTGCTAATGCGCCACATGTTCCAGTTCATCTGGGTGCAATGTCAAGTACAGTTCGCTGGCAACTCAAACATTGGGGTGAAAACCTGAATGAAGGAGATGTTTTGGTTACTAATCATCCTTGCGCTGGTGGTAGCCATTTGCCTGATATAACCGTCATCACACCTGTTTTTGACAATAGTAAGCTTGTGTTCTTCGTGGCTAGTAGAGGTCACCATGCAGAAGTTGGAGGCATAACTCCAGGAAGCATGCCTCCGTTTTCAAAGGCGATTTGGGAAGAAGGTGCTGCTATAAAGACGTTTAAAGTTGTTGAAAAAGGGATTTTTCAGGAAGAAGGAATCGTTAAGCTTCTTCAATTCCCTTGTTCCGATGAGACAACTGCTAAGATTCCCGGAACCAGAAGGATTCAGGACAATCTCTCGGATCTTCAAGCTCAGATAGCTGCAAACCAGAGAGGAATTGCTTTAATTAAAGAACTGATTGAGCAATATGGTCTTGGAACTGTTCAGGCTTACATGAAATACGTTCAGCTTAACGCCGAAGAAGCTGTGAGAGAAATGCTGAAATCTGTTGCTAATAGAGTCTCCTCAGAGACACCAAATTCCAGGGTTAGTAATTCCGTGACCATAGAAGAAGAGGATTACATGGATGACGGATCTGTGATTCACTTAAAACTCACAATCGATGCAGACAAAGGAGAAGCCTTCTTCGACTTTACAGGCACAAGCCCGGAAGTCTACGGTAACTGGAATGCACCTGAAGCAGTTACATCCGCAGCGGTTATATACTGTCTCCGTTGTCTGGTTAATGTCGATATTCCATTAAACCAGGGGTGTTTAGCTCCGGTTAAGATCCACATACCCCCTGGTTCTTTCCTATCTCCTAGTGAGAAAGCAGCTGTTGTTGGTGGCAACGTTCTAACATCCCAGAGAGTTACAGATGTTGTCCTAACAGCTTTCCAAGCTTGTGCTTGTTCCCAAGGCTGCATGAACAATCTCACCTTTGGAGATGACACGTTTGGGTACTACGAAACCATTGGAGGAGGATGCGGAGCCGGACCCACATGGGACGGGACAAGCGGAGTCCAATGTCATATGACTAACACCCGGATGACTGATCCCGAGATCTTCGAGCAAAGGTACTGAAATCTTCCACTTAGACCTGTTAGCTCTGTAGCTAACCAACTAAACTGTAGTTTCTGAGCTTTAACACGTCCACAATCAACTACAAAACCACCGAGATACCTATTTAACTAATTCAAACCTTCAAATCTGTTTTACTTTTCCTTTGAAATCCGAATTAACGAAAAACCTGAAAAGTCTGAACCAAAAACTTAAATGATAAGACCTGCTTGTATAGACTAACACAAGGCTTTGATCAGGTACCCAGTTCTGTTGCATAGATTTGGATTGAGAGAGAAGAGTGGAGGCAATGGATTGCATAAAGGAGGAGATGGACTGGTGAGAGAGATAGAGTTTCGAAAACCTGTGGTGGTTAGTATACTCTCAGAGAGAAGAGTTCACTCGCCACGAGGACTAAACGGTGGCCAAAATGGAGCTCGTGGAGCAAACTATCTCATCACAAATGACAAACGGAGGATCTATCTTGGAGGCAAGAACACAGTACATGTTGAAGCCGGTGAAATCCTACAGATTCTTACCCCGGGCGGTGGAGGATATGGCGCCAATGTTTAAGCAATCTCATCTCCTCCTCGTAAATCTCTTCTCAGTCTTCATTACTCCTTCATGCATAATCCAATCAATGGTTTATGTGTCTCTTTGTTGATTTGGTGTTACTTAGCCAGAGATTCATTGATGGTTGGCCTGGCCCCTTTTGGTGAGAAAATAAGGATCAGATTCCTGATTCAGAAAGAACAGCTAAATTAAGTACCAAAAATAAAATAACGTAATGAGATTGTTGTAATGAATGAGTTGTGTATAGTCGAATGTTATGGCTTTTTGTTGCTTCTTTAAATGTCAGACATTATACAAACCTTTCATTTGATTACCACACACCTTTTATTCTTTTAGCAAAAGAAATGAAAATGGCTTTTTTTTCTTATAAAAAATTTCATTACAGCACAATTAAGTTACATTGGAAGTAGATAGATGTGTTTTTAGACTAAACTAAAAGAACTAAGAATGGATACAAAAATAATAAGAGGAAAGAGTAATTGGCAATAAGATTAGGTCTTAGAAGAAGCTCTGCATCTTGGAGAAACGCTACGAAGGAAAGAAGCACTTTTAGTGAGTTCTCGAAGTGGTTTATCTGTAAATCTGATCAAGTTGTAAACAAAACCACCAGCCATAATTCCGACAAAAGGACCAACAATGTAAACCCAAATGTCTTTATATATTCCCATCACTAATGCTGGCCCTAGACTTCTTGCTGGATTCATTGATGCTCCTGATACTGGCCTGTCATTTTTGTTTTGTTTTACATATTAGTAATACTCTTTCACAACAACATTAATAAAAATTCTTAAACAACCACATTTTATCAATTATATATGTTGATTATACACTGGAAAAACAAGTAGCATTTAGCCTAGTAATAGTTGGTAAGTCCACTAAACACATGCGCACTTGCACATTCAGGAATCTAGTCTTACCGCCTACATAAAGAAACTTAAGAGAAGTATTTTGTTTTAATTACCCGGCCACAAAGACGTTTAGCATTATAGTCATTCCCACTGCAATTCCAGCCATTTCTCCTACCTGTAAACATTAAGACCAGTCCAACATCATATCAACTATGGTTTTTATGGCTATAGATATGTAACAATGTTGATATCCAAGCGTTGGAATTATTTTAAAACCATAAAAATATGAATGATTAAAGAACTAACGGCACGATTATCAGTGGAAACACCGGAGATGACGAACATAAGAAGAAAAGAGGTAATGATCTCAGCGGCAAGAGCTCGTCCCGGAGAATCAGCCGGAGTAGTTCCAAAGAAAGCTTCCGGTGTCACTTTAAACATAAGTCTCAATGTTACACTAGCTAGTAACGATCCTGTAAATTGTGCTCCTATATACAATGGTACCTATCCCAAACATATATATAGAATTAATACAATATTATATTCTTTATTATTTTTGTGAATTACATTATTTTCACAATAAAAGATCTTATTTAGAGGATGAGATATTAACCTGATGCCAAGGAAATCGCCGAAAAATGGCGAAAGTGAAAGTAACGGCCGGATTAAAATGTGCACCGGAGATATGACCGGTAGAGTAAATCATGACCATAACAATGAGACCCCAAGTCACACATACTCCTGGAAATGTTACTGTTCCTCCATACAATACATTCACTACCACCACTCCACATCCAGCAAATATTAGAAAATATGTCCCAATCATCTCTGCTATCAACTGTAACAATAATAAAATAAACATTTCAAGAAATACTTATTTACCAAAGTGTTTTTGCCAAGTAGTTAAATCCATATTTCCTATCTTTCCCATCAGAACTCGTTGGAAAAATTTATGTAGTCTCGCGTGATATTGTTTAAGGTTTCAAATTTTTGAGCTATAGATGGATTTTTCGATCGAAATATCAATATATTGTTACCTTTTGGGTAAGACAAACAATGCTGGGAGAAGTACATATGGCAGTACTCTCGAATCATGTAGTCTAACGTGATATTGTTTAAGATTTCAAAAACTTACGCTATTGATGTGGATTTATCGATCAAATTATCAAAATATTGTTACCTTTTGGGTAAGACAAACAATGCTGGGAGAAGTACATATAACAGTACTCTCGAGTCCTCCTGCTTTGCCTTTCTCAAGTCTTGATATTTGCTCTTCTTCTATTTCATCACTAAGGGAAGACATTTTTTTGGGGGATAAATTTTTAAATTATATATTTTTATTAAAAATACATATAAATACAAAAGGTTGAGTGAAGAAATTTTTATTTGAGAATTAATGGTTAAGGAACTTGGAGAGATTAAACAGTTTTTATTTATGTGAAACAAAAAATTAGTTGAAAGAGTCAAAGAGATTCATGGATTGGATCTAAAGAGTTGGAATAATAGAGTTTTTGATTGGATGTAAAAGATGAAAAATAGGATAAAGACTTTTTCGTTGTTGTGAGATAATCAAGGAGCCTATTTTGATTAGCAAATTTTTAGGAGTTATTTTCTTCATATTCCTAACAATGTATATATGTTAAATGCAATTTATAAACAATGTATTGTGTATATGATAAATTCAGATGATAAAATTAATGTGTAGAATAAAAGAAACCCTTTTTGACTATACGGTTATCTTTTAAACCCAAATATACATATATAAATGGCCATAAGTGGAAGAGTTGTCCGATTAGAAAATAAATTATGCCTACAATATGATTAAATTAGTTTGAGTTGGTCCAAATCAAGCCTTTGAGGATGAGTTTTAGAGTTTTGGGTTGGTTTCTTTTATGTTATTTTTGAAGATTACTTTGGCTTAAACAGTAACAATGAAGGAATTGGTTCCCTAGACTAAACTAAGCCTAAATACAAAATTTGATTGAGTATTTTTTTAATCTTTTTTGTAGACAATAACAACTGACCGTTCTATTAACTAAGTTTCTACATAATGTAAATAGTAAAATCCGGTCTTTGATTGTGTAATGGTATACGTCTTTAGTTAATTCGAGTTTGATTGAGTATTGTTTTTCTTGCTCTCTACAGCAATAATATTGTTTACAGCACTAAAACTAATTTAATCATATTGTAGACATGATTTCAAATCTACAAGCATTTTTTTTAATTTTAGGTTAGTATTTAGCTTACTAAAATCAAAAACTTACGGTCCAAATTTGTCCACTAGAAAAAATTATTATAATCAAAATATTTGTAATCTAAATCTTATAGTAGAAAACTCAAACATACAGTCTTAATAATAAGGATCTATATTTTTATAGTTTATTTTTTAATGGTCAAAAACTTTAAATTAATTTCTGACCAACTCGTAGTTTTGGCCATGATTTATATATTATAGAAATGCAAACAATTACCCAAAATATTACACAATACTATAGAGTTTAGACCATTTACAATAATTGGTATAACATAGAGCTAATTGAATGAATTAAGAAAAGCAAACAAAATTAAAGACTAAAAGAAGAAATATAAATTCCTCTAAGTCCTCACGTTGTATTAATCAAATATGCAATGCACGTGGAAGTTGAAGGTTTACTACTTTTAAAGATTTTTTTTTTTTTTGAGTCATGATTGATAATCAGTATATGTATATTATTATTTGATTACAGTGCCTGCCTGCAATTTGCTTAGTGACATGTTTTTGATTCGATATTTTTATAAGGATAGGACTTTGTAGAATATTATCCAAATCATTCAATTTAAAATGTGTTTACAAAAATAAAATAAAAATAAATCCCTCTCATATACAGATAAGTTTCGGTTTTAATAGTACAGTACAGTTCAATGCAAAACTCTATCTTTATTTATTTTTTGATTATGTAATGTTTATAAATGTATTCTTATTCTTTATTATGTAATTGCTTTCGGTGAGACTCAAGTCTAAGAAGAGAAGATTTATGCATTTCCCCTATACATTACAATAAAACATACCAGAATTCGACTGACTTATCACCTCGATTGCTGTTAGAATAGACGCAAAACTGACAGAAACCAACAGAAAAGTGTTATTGCTATAGTTTCGTCAAAAATGACGGTCCGTCGGTTACCTATTAAGGCCATTTAGGTCCTTTTTTTTAAAACTCAGAAGATTTCAAACTTTATGGAAAGGGTTTGGACTATTCTTCTGGAGGTGGTGTAGTCCATGGATAGATCGTCATTTCTGAGTATTCAAATGAGCCGAAAATATAAATATCAGAGTTACAGAGAGTAACTAAAGGAGGAAGAAGAAGAAACTTTCATTGAAGAAGAAAAGAACAGAAAAAGAGACTATTACATTGAGAGTTTTTTACAGCTTATATATGTATCTAATACAAATAATCGATATAATGGTTTAATAAAAGTAAACCTGGGTTAACCGAGTTAACCAAACTAATCTAAATTCAATTACTCTAATACCCCCTTCAAGAGGGCAAGTATATAGAAGACATTGCCATCTTGCCAATGAGAACATTAAAACGTCCAGGATGCAGAGATTTAGTGAAAACATCTGCTAGATTATCATTTGTCCGAACATGTAGAGGCTGTATTAATCCATCAATGATCTTCTCCCTCACCTTATGGCAATCCATCTCAAGATGCTTTGTTCTCTCATGGAAAACAGAATTTTGAGATATGTGTAAAGCTGCCATCGAGTCACAATAAAAAGGAACTGATTTATGTTGCGGAACATCCAACTCTGACAGTAAGTTCACAAGCCACATAACTTCTTTCAAAGCATATCGCATTGCCCTATATTCTGACTCTGCGGATGAGAGGGAAACCGTCTGTTGTTTCTTAGACTTCCAAGAGATCAAAGAGGGTCCAAGAAACATACAAAAACCTGAGGTGGATCTTCGAGTATCTCTACACGAAGGCCAATCTGCATCTGTGTAGGTTCGAAGGATCAAATCACTGTCCTTTGCATAGAACACGCCCTTTCCTATGGTTCCTTTCAAGTAATGAAGCACCTTGTAAGCTGCCTGCAAATGAGAGTTCTTAGGAGAAGATGTGAATTGACAAAGCTTATTTACAGCAAAAGTAATGTCTGGTCTGAATATCGTGAGATACATCATCTTCCCTACAAGTCTTCTATACAAGTCTGCTTCAGCAAGCACTGGTTCATCACTGTCTGATGACAACTGTATTCCTGGTTCCATAGGAACACTTGACGGCTTACAAGCCAAAAGACCAGCTTCCTCTAAGAGTTCAAGAGTGTACTTTCTCTGACAAATTGAAATC
>OVBA01009231.1:0-10994 GCA_900406435.1 Lepidium aucheri | reverse complement strand
TCGTATTTATTTAAGTTTGTAGATCCATGTATATTTTTGTTTTATAGTATCTATTTGAGACGTATTTTTATTTATTAATATAATCAATTCAACAAGTATGNGTATTTTTATTTATTAATATAATCAATTCAACAAGTATGTACTAATATAAATGTATGTATAATCATCTTTTTAATATGTATTTGTAGATTAACAAAACTGATATTTGATATATCTAATATAATTTTTAGTTTGTGAAAACTTGAAGTTGATACCATTAGTTATTTAGTTTTTATAAGTGTTGATAGTATTAGTTATTTCGTTTTTTATCTTATAATTAAAAAATATATTTATTTATATCTTCTATATATAAGTTATGTTTTTGTGAAATTTGATTTATTTCCTGCATATTTATATTGAGATTATAAATTTTTCTGTTTTTATGTTTTATATAAATAACAAATATACTTATTTTTAGTGGAATTACTAAAAATGTCCCTTTCGAAATACATTTTTTCAAAACATACCCCTGATGACTATTTCTCTCTCTCAATTTTCAAAGAAAATGGTAGGTTTTGAAAATCGTACATGCCAATAGAGATATTTTTGGAAATCTCCTTATCTTTTAATAATTAATACTTATAATAAAAAATATATACATATTCTAATAAAATATATTTACTAAAATTTCGATTGCATATAAAATTTATAAGATATATAATGTCTTTTATATATAACAAATATCTTTATTTTCTAATAATTAATACTTACAATCGAAAATAATATTTTTTTAAAAAAAGTTATTACTTACGTATAAGATAGATATCTTTAAGTCATTTTCAAATAATTTAGGGTAATCAACCAATTTTAATGCGAACAAAGAATCTGGTAAATAATTTGTTGGCTTAATTGTGGTTGTGTACATGTAAGAGACCTTGGAGTTATGAGTAGAAGTACGGTAAGCTCGAGTTATAGGAGAAACTTATAGGTTTGTAATGATTTGAGTACTTCATTATTCAAGAAGTTTCTTGAATTTAAATCAATTCAGTCTTCTTCACATTATAGTGAATTTTATCACCCTAATATATATATATATATATCAATTAATTAGAAAATATTTTAAATTATTATAAATGTATTCACATAGATAAATTATTAATAATGTATCTTAAAATCACAAAGAACCATATCAAACGTTTGAACATGTATTTTAGTGTATATTTTCTAGAATTTTAGAATTTTAACTTTAATCTTCCATGTTTATTTGTTCGATTTCAACAAAAAAATTTTAGAGAAATACACGATGAAGAAAACAAAAATCAAGAGAAAAAAGAGTGTAAAAATCTTTGGTGTTGTCAAATTTGTCTTGAGATGTTTCTTATATAGACTTCGATTAATATTTTTGTTTATTGATTTCTTCTAAATGTAAGGTATTTGGATTTGGATTAGAAATATTTCAATAAAATAAGTTTTCTGTTGTTTTTTATTCTGTTGAACAATAATATTTAAATTAAAGTTCTTATGAAAATACAAACAAAATTATTTGTTAAAACAAACAAACTCATCTTAAAATTCTTATTAAAATCCAAACAAAAAATTTATTTTTAAACCAACAAAAATCACATCTTAATTAGTTAATTTTTTTTAAAAAACCAATGAAAATCTTAATTTGTTAGAGATTTTATTTTAAACCAACAAACATAAAATCTGGTTAAGGTTTCTTTTTTTTAACAAACAAAATTCAAATCTTAATTGGTAAGAAATTGCTTTTAAAATTAACAAAAATCAAATCTTAATTGATTAATATTTCTTTTTTAAGTATATGTTTTTATTGAAATCTATTAAAAAACAAATAATTTATTTTTAAAAATAATCTTATCTAAGAAAAAGATAAATTAATTAATTTAAACAAATTAACCAATCAAAACAAATTTAGAGACTTTAAATCTAATTATTGAACTAAATATAAGCTATTAGCTAATTATTGAATTAATATTATTATCATATTTTAACAAACGAAATCTGTTTAATTAAGAATCTTATCATAATCTTAACTAACTTATTTTTTTAAATAACTATAACTAACAAAATCAAGTTAAGGTTTAAAAATACAACCACTCAAATTATCAAAAAAGTGTGACCATATCATAAACAAAATCTTTATTAACAAAATAAAAAAAATATTGCTACAAAGAGGTAAAGATAAGACCAAATCATGTGAGAAATTATTTAAATAAATGTTACTCACACAAATTAATTAGTTAAAATAAATCGACCAATCAAAACAAATCTTATATTTAAAATCTCTATTATTTTATTATAAAAATACAGAAAATCTTATTGTTACGGTTTTATTATAATAGAGATATAAGTTAAAAATCTTTTATATTAAAATTAAAACAAATTAATAATATTATGTAGATAAAGATACTGATAAGAATTGGTTAAAGAATTTTATGAAATAATATCGAGAGATTAATTTTTATTATTATTATAAAATATATAAATCTGTTAATGCTACAATTTTATTATATATAGAGAATATATAAAGATTTGGATTAAGAATATCTCAATACTATATTTTTGTCGTTTTTAATTCCGTTGACCAATAATATTTAAATTAAGGTTCTTATCAAAATCCAAAAAAACTTATTTGTTAAAACAAACAAAATCATTTTAAGGTTCTTACTAAAATCTCAACAAAATGTATTTTTTTAAAAAACCAACAAAAATCAAATCTTAATTGGTTAAAAATTTGACTTTAATGCTCCAAGTTTTTTTCTAGGTCTCAACGAAGAAATTTTAGAGTAAGACATGATGAAGAAGCAATAATCGAAAGAAAAATAGTGTCAATTTTGTTGGTATTATTAAATTTGTCCCGGGATGTCTATTATATAGACTTCGGTTGAATTTATATTCTGTTAGGATTAGAAATATCTTTTGTTTGATTTTCCTTAGATATAAAGTATTTAGTTAACTTTTTCTTTTTCCCGAAATAAACTTATATTAATAGGATAAACAGGCCAGGCTTTGTACACAAAGGATAAATCCATCAGAGGGGGACTAAGTTCGAGTTTAAACAAAGGATAGGCAAATTAAAAGGCCTAGGCCCAATAAACAAAAGAGACCAATTCAGCTCATATCGAATTGAAAGTTGGTCAATACGGGAATTTTAGTCTTTAGGTGCTTCGATCCTTGCTTCAGGAGCTTCAGTTTCAAGGACATTTTGGTCATGTGTCTCCTCTTCAACACGCCTGCTTCCACCTGGGATTCCATCACCACCTGCAACACTAACCATGTCCGTATTCTCATTTTCTGTAGGCATTGCTAGTTCAGCATCAATTGGATTCGGGGATACATCGGCCATGAAAGTGTCTTGAAGGTTGTCGATCACATCTTCGATTGTAATCCTTGTGGTGTAAATTCTGTGTGATGGAGTTATGTTTGCTAGTGGCTGTGATGCGTAAGGCTGTGTTGCCAGGGAGTCTGAAGAGTATGACCAGTCTGTTGTAGAATCACTGCTCAAGTTACTTGGGAATGGATTATGTTTTTGTGAAGGAGGGAACACCAAGTAATCCTCAGGAGTTGGAACATATATGCAATGAATAGTCTGTGCGTGAGCTTTTGGCATGTGAGATACAGTCTGTGAACCCATTCAAAATAGAATTGAACGTAGAACCTATCTCCATTTTGGCAGTAGATGCTTTGATAGTATCTGAGCCTGTCGGACAAGTTGAACTTTATTTTGACTCTAATGAGTGGAGTTCTTGTGATGGCAAACTCATTAAGATCAACCTCCAGAACTTGTCCTATTGTAGATGCGATTAATCTAACCGCAGTTTCTAAGGCATAGTGAATAGGGAGGTACTTGATTTGTATCCATAGATGAACCGTGGTGATCGGGTTGAGAGTCTGATTGTTTGTCCATTTTTCCATCGTGAGAAGCCAGCCGTTGTAGGTGAGTGGCTGTATCCTGTAAATCGCGTTCATATCTTCTTCACTCGTAAAAAAGAACTGCACCATCTCTACGTTGATCATCCTCCCTTTGACAATGGTGTGCAGACACCAGTCCTTGGGTATATCCTTAATGAGTTCGATAATGTTCTGCTCGAGAGGATTCACAGTTTGGACAAGAATGCGTCTTCTGTTATGTGCTTGGATGTCTTCATACATCTGACCCGGGAGGAAGACTGCTGGATTTTACGTCCTAAGTCCCACTGATTCAGGGAGCTCCACATATCATTATCCATTTTCTTTGTGATGAGAAGCTCCTTCTTTCTCTTCTTATATAGACTCAGGATTTCGACACTACACTACTTGGCATTTCAGTTTCACCTTTGGTTGGCTGTATTGCCTCGAGAATTACCAGTTTCTCATGCACGTTATTGGTTAAATCAATATTAACAAATCACGCCAAGGATTTGCCTTGCGTTAATTGTCCTCGTGCGTATTGTCATTGGGTTAGACTCTGTCTCTGCCAAGTGGCACAAGTTGGTTGGCGTTCCTGATAATTTCTGGCCATGCTAAGCGACATGTCGTCCTCTGTTAAGCTGTGATGAGGCTAGACTAATGATTACTTAGGGTTTCTTCCAAAGTAATGATGACTTAGCTGTTCTGAACGGAAACGGCTTATCTGTTTTTTGAAGAAATCAAAGTGACTTCTGATATTCATTGGCGGGAGATGACTTGAGTTGTTAAGCCTAATTTAAAATTAAGTCAAGACCAAGCCCCATAACTTATTCCTTTCTACTAGACTATAACACTAAATTAGCTGCTTGGCCACAATATATGGGCTTCTTACTCGGAGGTCCATGAACTCACAGCAAATTATTCGTGTCTTATTCTCCTTACTGACTTTAGCTTTCAGTTTGGGCTTATTGATCCGTATTTTGAGTGATCCAGCTTGGAAAACCTTTTGCTAGATAGTCAGTATATCTCCCCTCCTTGATTACATTCTTTGCAACGACTCTTGCTTCCTTGTTCTTGTTCGAATGCACTCCAAAACATCTGCAGTCTTGAAATCTTTTTGCAAAGCCATGAATCCTGAATAACCATGCCTTGAATTTTGGCCATCTTGCAGGTTCATTAATAGCCTTCAAAATGGTTTGGTTGTCTATTTCTATTAGCAGGTTGCTTACTCAAGGTTCTAGGGTGGTCAGCAGGATCCATTGTAGTCCAGTGAAGGCTGTGTTCAAATATGAAGCACAACTGACAATGGTATGTCTCCCATGCAGCTGATTTTGTTTGCCGATTTTTTCCATGACAAAGGCAGTTCCGCTAAGATTTGATTTTGCAGACCAAGCTACATGCCATTTGAATTAATTGTAGCCAATGTAGTTTTCTCTTACTTCCGTTTGGTGAGGGATTGATTCTTTGATTTTGGTCATGTTTTCCTCAGCCCCCATAGTCTGACTCATCAAGTCTCGTTCTGTGAAGCATATCAGGGCTTTGATTTGTATGTTTGGTCTTGAGTTGTTGATCACGATTTCATTTCTCGTTTTTCATATAGTCCACAGATACCAAGTGAAAAGGTTGATGTTGTTATCCTGACCATCTTCTGTGTGTTGATTGTGTACTAGAAAACTCATTTTTGCAGTCAGAGAGGAGTTAGAGAATCCAGATGGAGGCATTGGATGGAGTGTTAGTGCCTATATTTGTCTCGCCGGTGACACACAAAAAGGCAACGGTTTATTGTTTCCAGTTCAGCATCATAAATTGCACAAGTGTCATCCGTGGCTATCTTCCTTTCTTTCAGATTTACTGCTACAGCCAAAGCATTTGACAAGACTCTCCATAGAAATATTTGTATCTTCCGTGGGGCTTTGATATTTCATAATTTGCTTTTTAATCTGTCATCAAGCCTAATAGGTGGGGACCTTATGGTATAGTTTGGCCTCGACATATGTTGTGTGAGTCTGTATCCGCTTTTAACAGTATATTCACCTGATTGGTTCAATCACCAGATCCATGAGTTCCTATTAGCTACACATGGTGGATTCTCTAGTATAATCTTCGCATTAGATTCTAGGAATGTGTCTCTCACCATCTGTGTGTCCCACTGCTCGTTCTGGATTAGATCAGCAGCTTTTAAATTGACATTGAATTTGCTGTTTTTACGTATTGGAGCTCGAGGTTGTTCAGTGCAAATCCATTTGGTGGTCCAGACAAATGTGTCCTCTCCATCGCCAATCTGTTTGAGTAATCCTCTTTCCAAGAGTTCCTTGCCAAAGCAGATACTTCTCCATGCATAAGAGTCTTTGGCTCGTGTCCCACTCGATAGTAGGTCTGTATCAGGGTAGTATTTCGCCTTGAATACTTTTGTCAATAGCAGATTTTGGTTGGTGAGCAGTCTCCAAGCTTGTTTTGCTAACAGAGCTTGGTTAAAGTCTGCTATTACCTTGAATCCTAATCCGCCTTCCTTTTTAGATTTGCACATTTTGGACCAGGCCACCCATGAAGTTGTCCTCTTTTCCTTATTGTGACACCACTATATTCGTAGCATTGCACTCGTGATCTTTTGGCATTGAGCTTTGGAAAGCTTGAAACTTGTCATTGCATGTACTGGAAACGCTCTTGCTACTGCTTTTAGCATGATTTCTTTCCTCCCAAAGGATAGGTTTTTAGAAAACCAATTATCTGTTTTGTGCTTCAGCTTCTCCGAGATGAATTCAAATATTCTCTCCCTTTATCAGTTTGTATTTGGAATAGTTCTTTAAGGGATTTCCTTTTCTCAAGTGTTACTTTCTTTCTAAAGGCGATGGCAGATTTTTCAAAGTTAATTTTCTGTCCTGAAATTCTTTCATATGTTTCAAATATTTCTTTGAGATATTTGGCTTCCTTTTCCTCTGCCTTACATACGAATAAACTGTCATCTGCATATAGTAGATGTTGTAACACTGGTTCCTGAATATTGAATCTAATCCCCGATATGTTCCCCATTCTTATCTGTTTGATCATAAGGTGTGCTAATGCTTTTGTCCCAAGCACAAAAAGAAATGGGGATAAGGGGTCCCCTTGACGGATTCCTCTTTCGGGGAATACAAATCCATGTGGGATACCATTAATTAGGATCGAGTATCTGACTATCGAGACACATACCATTATTGTTTGGATCCATTCCGAGCAGAATCCAAGCTTGTATAGCGTAGCCTCTAAGAAAGGCCATTCGATACGGTCATAGGCTTTAGACATGTCGGTTTTGATGGCCATGAATTTATGTTGTCCTTTTGAGTTAGAGTTTAAGTGACGCATGATTTCATGGGCCATCAACACATTGTCTGAGATTAGTCTGCCAGCTGTGAAAGCCCCTTGTGTCTCCGTTATGATTTGTGGCAGAATTGGTTGTAGCCTTTTGACAATGACTTTTGCAAATATTTTGTAGACTACCGAGCATAAACTTATTGGTCTAAAGCTTTTCATTTCGTTGGGGCTTTGTGTTTTGGGAATCAGTTTAATGTGCGTGTAGTTCCAGTCGCTTGGGAAGGTGCCAGTTCTAAAGGCCTCTTTTGTCTCTTTCGTTATTTTCTCTTTTAGTATGTCCCAATGTCTGTGAAAGAAGGTCACTGTGAATCCATCAGGTCCTGGTGCACTTTCTCCTCGAATGCTAAAGACTGCTTGTTTGACCTTAAGCTCTGATATTGGGGCCATTAGACTGTTGTTCATTTGTTGTGTTACTTTTGGCGCCATATCTGCTAAGCTTTCGTGGACTTCAGTTGGTTTTGATGATTTGAAGAGCTCTCTGAAATAGTTTGCAGCTACGTTACCTTTGGAGCCTTCTTCAAACTGTAGCTTTCCATTTTGGTCCTTTAGAGCAATTAGTTTATTCCTTACTCTTTGGAATTTTACAAAGTTATGAAAGAACTTTGAGTTTTGGTCTCCAGCTTTGATCCAGTCTCTTTTACTTTTTTGTCTCCAGAATTGCTTTTCTTCAATGTAGAAAGCTTTAATTTCTTTTTTGAGCTCCGAAATTTTGCCTACATTAAGACAAGTTCTTCTCATCTCCTTATCTAGATCCTCTCGTATTCTGTCGATATTGGAGATGGTGTTGGATCTTATTGTTTTTTTTCCATTTAGCAAGTTTTTCCGGCATCTGGCTAGGGCACCCATTATATCTGAGTTTTGTGTGGAAGTTGTATTGTTCCATTCCTCCTGAATAATTTCATTATATCCCTGCTTGTTGATCTATCTTTTGTCAAAGAAGAATCTTGGCATGTATTTTGAGTCATCCAGGATTATTCTGGTATGGAGTGGTCTATGGTCTGATCCCATGATAGGTAAGTACTCTGTTAGCGATCTTGGAAAGTTCTGATACAATTCCACATTTCCATAACTTCGGTCCAGTCTGCATTGGATCCAGTGATCTCCTCTTGTTCCCATCCATGAGAAAAAGTGTAATGTGCTTTCAATCTCTCTAAGTTTACAGTTAACTAGGAAGGATCTGAAGGTGAAGAAGGACTTTTCTTGTCTGGCAGGGCCTCCAACTTCTCATTGTTCGAAGTCAGTTCACTGAAATCACCGATTAACATCCAAGGTAAGGTTCTATTTTCTCCAAAAGCTTGGATTGTTTTCCACGCTTCTTCTCTTTTGCTGAGTACTGGATGTCCATACACAAATGTGCCTCAAACCGTGAGGTTGCCAATTGAGAATTCAGTATCAATGTAGTTTTTGCAGCTTCTTATAATTTTAAGGTTGAGGTGGTTTTTCCAAAATAGTGTAAGACCCCCACTGAGTCCATTTGGGTCAACAGTGAACAAATGGTTGTAGCCGGTCCAAGCTTGGATTGATTGCATGTGTTGTGTCGAGTTCTTTATTTCCATGAGGAACATGATGTCTGGAAATAGGCTCTTCCTAATTTCCTTTAGACGTCGAACTATCAGGGTGTTCCCCATTCCCTGACAGTTCCAACTTAAGACACTCATAATTCCATGGGTGGCTTAAGGGGATCCACCTGACCTTTCTGGTTGTGCTCGGTCTGCATTTCTTATGTGTCTGTGCAATCTTGCATTATTTTCTGTTTCTTGTTGGATCTGTATCTTTTGAAAGTTTTTTCAGCATATGCATCACTTGTCTGAGTCTCCCTCCTTATGTCGTTTGTCAGTTCAATACTTAATGGGTCTTCTTTTGTTTGTACCCTGTGATGGCTCCTCAATCATTGTTTCCATCCAGCCGGTTCTTTTCTGGCTAATCTTGTTGTTTTCGGTTCTGTCTTCTGGATCCTCCTTGTGTCCCCAGTCGTTTCCTTTTGTTCTCCCTTTTTGACCTTCTATGTATCTTCCCTTATCCAAGGTTTTGATTTCCTTCAGTTTCATACTGCTTCGGTTTTGAGTCATGTGAATCTCTCGGTTTCTTAGAGAGCTGTCTGACACTTGTGAGGAGATTTTATCCATTATGTCTGGGCTTTCTTGTTGTTGTCTTGCTTGAAAGATGCATTTGGCTTCATTGTGTGTAAGTCATTTGTAGCGGTTGCACACATTTCTGATTCTTTCAAATTCTAGTTTGGCCCTAATTACTTCTCCATTTGGGAGTGTGAATGATCTAGTGCTCCTTATTGGGTTGGCAGTGTTAAAGAGTACTTTAACACGCACGAAAGGTTGGAGGTGTGTCTTATTGGGATCAAGGTCAACCTCTAAGACATCACTTAAGGAATTAGCAACAGCATGGCAGAGATCCCGAGAGAAGAATTTAGCCGAGATCTCCGATATACGAATCCATAGAGGGATATTGGTTAATTTGTCATCAGTAAATTCCTTATCAAGCCTAACTATAGTAAACCCCAATTTTCAAAGTTCCATAGGCTATATTTGATCACTTCTTCCAGATCTTGTTCCGAATGGAATTGGAAAATGTATGTATCTTTCCCTAATACTGTTTCGTTGATTCTATTGCTAAGTTTCCAGATTCTAGGCATACTTAGCATTAGTCTAGCTATGTTCTGGGTATTCGGGTTTAGTAGTTTACCTATGATTGTGAGATTGTCATGCGCTGAGTTTTGGTAATCATCAACCAGGGGTAGATCTATCGTTTCCTATCTTCTTTGTTCATGGATCTGAGCTTCTCAATCAGCTGGGGATCCATTTGATCAATCTTGTTGATGCCAAGTCTTGATCTCTTGGACTTCGAATTCGTTCCTAGATTTAGCACGCAGGGGTTGATTCGTGGCACCGATGAAGCTTGGTTGTATGTTGAGTTTAGTCGTCAGGTTGTCGACGAGAATGATCCAGCGAGAGAGTTGTCAGCATCGTCTTTGGGCTGATAGTTTTCCAATTTATTTAGTTAACTATTGAGTTAATGTTTTTATCATAATTTAACAAACAAACAGAATCTGTTTAGTTAAGGATCTTATCGTAATCTTAACAAACTTATTTTCATGTAAAAACTTAGAAAAAATGTGGGTGATTTAAAATTTAACAAATCAAATCAAATCAATGAAAATTTATTGTCACAAAAAGACAAAGATACAACCGAATCATGTAAAAAATTGTCTAAACAAATTTTATTCAAACAAATTAATAATCTAATACAAATGGACCAATCATAGATTTTAAATCTATATTATATTATTATAAATTATACAGATAATTCAACGCTACGGTTTTATTATAATAGAGATGATTTGTTACGTTTATACATATACACTTGAAAAAATATTATATACATATAGTATATATATGATATATCATATTTTTAATTTGAAATTTGAAAGTAGTATATATTAAAATCCACTAATTCTAGAATATTCATTTATATATGTTCATTATCTTTAGGTCGCAATTAGCATATATCTTTTCACAATTGTTATTCACTTCTCATAATCTTCTATTATGGTTTCTGTTGGAACCGTGTTTAGCACAACGAGTACTAAAACGGTGGTTCCTAATTAATAGAGCATAGAAGAATGGGCAAGGACACTTGTGGATTTGAACGGGACTAAGAGCTTAGTTAACTGAGTGATAAGACAGGTGAAGGCTGATAACAAGGTTTTTCGGTCTCTAAGCTATCAAATCATCATAGGGTAG
>OVBA01009230.1:0-10995 GCA_900406435.1 Lepidium aucheri | reverse complement strand
ACACTCGGTAAATCCGCAAACACACGAGGTGTGGTACGTGAGTGTGGTACGTACGGACGAGCCAAAGTTGGGCATTTGGTTTAGATGAGTTAAGAATAGGAATTGGAAGCCTAAAGAATGAGAAAGAGCATGAAAAACCATGAAAAATGGGCTAAGGAAGGATTTTAGGACAAAAAATAGATTTTTTGGACAGCTTGGTCGGATCGGACAGATCTGGTCGGATCGGACAGTAGGGTCGGATCGGAAAAGTCTGGTTGGATCGGACAGTCTGGTCGGATCGGACAGCTTGGTCGGATCGGACAGGAACGGTCGGATCAGACAGCTTGGTCGGATCGGACAGGAATGGTCGGATCGGACAGCCTTGTCGGAACAGACCGGAACGGTCGGAACGGACCGTACGAACTGCATGGATCGCACCCACCGATCGGTTCGGACAACAATGTTCGGATCGGATGGAATTGAGCAGCTCGATGTGATGAGCTTGGTTTGGACATGAATTAGCTTTGGTTTGGACATGAAATGTCGAGTGAATGGTTTAGTATTAAAGGGCTTGGAAAGCCTAATGGGCCAAAGTGAAAAAAGATTNAAAGGGGTTTAAGTTTCGGCCCAAACCAAAAGGGATTAGGAAAAGGATTAGGGTTAAAGATTAGAGCATATAAATAGAATCCTTAAACCCTTTAGGTTAGAAATCCGCAAGTTGACCTAAAAGTTAGAGAGAGAAAGCACGAAAAAGAGAGAAAGCAAGATCGATCTCGTGAGATAAAGTTAGGAGCTGAATCGAGTTAAGGGTTTTTTGGAAAAGGCAAATCGAACCTNAGGGTTCGTTTATGAAATTGTGATTGAAAACGTGTGTGTTCGTGATCGTAAGGCATGATTAGTCATGTATTTGGTGATAGGTTGAATGGAACCCTAGAATGGTTAGGTTGAATGGTTAGATGTGAATGGAATCGTGTGATTCATGATTGTAATTTAGAGCTGAGGGCTCGTGTGTGATTAGAGCCGAGGGCTCGTGTGTGATTAGAGCCAAGGGCTCATGTGTGAATAGAGCCAAGGGCTCGTGATGGTGAATCTAGAACCAAGGGTTCGTGCTTGATAAGTTATATAAATGAAAAGGAATGGTTACATAGCTGATTCGAAAGTAACCCGAATAGTTATGATAATCGATATGTTAACCCTAGATCGTGATTGTTCTTTGGTTTATTTGATTTGTTATTGGCTGCTTGTACTGGTTATAGCCTTGTGGGACAGGATGACCGAACCACTAAGCAAATTCATTTGCTTATGCAATCCTTGTGATCGTAGGTAATGAGCAAGCCAATGTTCGGGAAAGTGGCAAGTAGGTGTGAGACCAAGGCGGAAGGAAGAGGGGATGGATTAGGATGGAATTCATGTTTTTATTTTATGCTTTTAAAATTGAACTTGATGTCAGAACGGTTTTGGAATTTTGTTAAGTTGCCGGCTAAGTTGAATTATGTTTTGAACTCCGATTTGAATTGAATAAAATGGAACCATTTTTAATTATGAATATTTGGGCTTGTCACTTCTCATTTAAAATCGAATTTTGACTTAGTGAAATAAGGAACTTGAAATGGTTAAGTGTAAGGTCTGCTCAAGGCTTTACTAAAAATGTGTTGAACTTAAAATTGTGGGTTTAGGGTGTTACAGTTTCCTAATTGAGAAATAGTTTAAATTAATTGTTAGTTAAATGGAGTAAGAAAGCATGAAGTGTGAAAGGATTTTTAAGCAATAATTACAATAAGTTTGTGGAAAATAAACGGAGCACGTAGGAGTTTGATGTCAATAGTGTGCATGAAAGTAAATTAAATTTGTTAAATATTTCAACACATTTGCAGTACGTTCTTTGCACTTAGGCATAGTTATGGCATTTGGTTAGTAGTGAATACAAAATTATAGTAATTGAGAAGGACGTAGAAACGCATTACTAATATAACATGTCAGACAATTTTGAAAAGCCAATCGGAAGATGAGACTAATACTATTTTTGTTTTAGAATGATGTACCTTTTCGTCCAAGAGTAGCATGTCAAGACTCAAGAGATCTCCATTTTGTTTGAAATTGCGTGCTTCCCACATACGTAAGATGCGTACAGCAACATGTTGCATAGTTTTTCCTAGGACGAGTTCCATGAGGGGGATTTTTGGGAAATCATGGGGTTTGGGAATCCATGTGGTGTAACTTGTAGGAGCAGCCAAAGGTTTGGAAAGAAGTATATAGAGGAAATATTAGAAAGCAGTAAATTTAGATGTATGAGCAGTATTAGGGAGAAGTGGTGTTTGTATTTAGCGATGTAGGTTATTTTTATAGGTATCTTGGCGTGATCTGAAAAGGTGGCTGTGGTTGAAGTTATTTGTAATTGGAGGCATTGATTGAGTAATTGTTTTAATTATCTTTGGAGAGTTGTAATAGTTATTAGAGAGAGGGAAAGGTTTGTGGTAGCCTTTGGGTGTGTTTGACCTTTGGTATGAAACGTAGATTTTAATAATTAAATTAATTACGTTTAAACATTGATGATATGTAATCAGAATGAATAGTATTAAATTTTGTAACGTAGATTTGAAAACATATTAGAAGTTGAAATCTGTATTTTCTTGTCATTAACTTGCTGCAAAAAACCTATTTAGGACCGAAAGAAGGCAAAATAAATATGTACACAATTGAAATGACATGAAAACATACCTTAAGAATATGAAAGCATCACCAGCCACTAATTTCTTTGAGCTAACAAAAAAACTCCATCCAGTTGTTAGCAAATGCCGCGTTGGTTGCCACTACCCATCTCTAAGAACCTATAACTAAGAAGATCAATGATATAAATGATAGTGCAGATAGCTTTCCAGTGCTGGCTCATTGGAATGTAAACTCATAATGGGAAGAACCAAACTCTTGTTTTCAGAGCTAAGCAAGCCATAAGAACTTCCGCAGCATTCCCAGCTCTGTTTTCTTCAAGGAAGCTGATTGTTTCGTTGATCAGTAAAAGGCAAAGGATTCCAACAAAGTCTTCCCAGTTAGGACTCAGGCTCTGCAGTAACATTTTGACTATGACTTTAAAGGTGTAGGGAAGAGAGACTAATTCATAACACTCACAAACGGAAAAAATGGATGAAAACTGTGATTGTCTTACTTGGCTATAAGCGAGGGTGAGGGCAATCAATGTTGTAGCTTCCATAACCCATGACTAAGGATTTCCACATAAAACCAAGGAATTTCAGAAATTTGCTCTCCTGTATCATTGTTTTAAAGTGGAATTAGCACAACAGTATGGAAACACTTGGCAGGAACAACACTATCTATGAAGGCACAACATGTCCTGTTTGTTTTATTACTCGTTTCTCTTTAAGTCTGTTAGGACCAAATATCTTCAATCTTTCTTCAGCATCTTCAGATAATAGATCATCCGGCGATGTTCTTAGTTATTCAAAAACCTCCTCCAATGGCAATACACTCTATCATCCTGAAGCGTGAGAACCATTTTTGCCACAAAACAATCCAAGAGAGTTACTAAAGAAACCACAGAACCATTAACCAAGTCAATTCCTTATCTGTTGAAAGTAGCAGCCTAACTAATACTATCAGGTTCCAACAATGGCTTGTACAAATCCTCAGCCATGCTTACAGGTTCAAAAGCACTTTAATATCTACGCTCCTATATTTGGTCCAAACTATGGAACTTTTGTTCTTAAAAAGAATAAAAACATTGAAGTTGAAGTAGTTTACGAGACGATTTGTTAGGAAAATAGCAAAACAGAGATAGAAACGTTGAAGAGGCAAGGAAACAGAAGCCACCATCAACATTATAGCAGAAACTTACAAATGAGACTTACGAATTGAAAACCCTTATAATTAACTGATACAGTGAGAACTCTAACCATAGTAATCTTATAACCAATTCCTGTATATTGTTGTAGTCATTAACTACTCACTGACTAACTTTATCTAACACTTTCAACAACTAACTGACACAAAACAATATAATTTTGATCAGATCGATAAACAAACATCTACCAAGATATTTTGCTAATTTCTGAACAATCAAACAGAAACGCTAAACAATCTTAAGTACATGTTATCTGTAAAATAAGAACTTTGCATTTATGGTTTCCAAGCTTCAGAAATTTAAGACAGCAAAAGAATAAAATATATGTGCCAAAATATATATACTGGTAAAGGAAGGATCCTAGATTCATATCCACGCCTAACAATCTCTTTGATTTTTTTCCGGAAATTTTTGTTCACAGAAAAAAATTAAAGATTTTATCAAACCATTGACATATGTAATTTAAACGCAAGCATTCTTAATGTTATGCTTATGTTACTCCTTCAATAGGCTCCCAACTATCATCTGAAGGCTCGTAATTTTTCCACCGTACCTATTATAGCAAAGCAATAGAGAAGAATTGGACTATAACGAGATTAAACCATAAAATTTAATGTAAAATTTGTACAATCAGCAATAATACCTTCAAATAAAGTCAACGTCTGTTTATATCCGTAAGATCTCCAAAGGTTAAATCAAGAATATTTTCTACTATGAAAACCTCTCCATCATTTCACTATCACTCTCCTCGCTGTCATCTTTTCTGCTATGAAAATCTCTCCATCATTTTTGTTATCACTAAAACAAACATATAAGATTATAGGCCACTAAAATAGTATAACAGAGAGAGAAATTGAGGTGTCACGAGATTAGAAGCACCACTACTAAGAGCTTCATAATGAATTAAAACAAAAGAACAAAAGAATAATTTTGGAGATGGTCAGTCTATTGCTTTATTAGGCCAAGTTGTGGAGAGTAGATTCTTTTTGGCTTTTCTCACTCTTTGGGAAATCTTGATGAGAAGAAGGTAGAGTATAGCTCTCCGGTGCTTCTTCTACCGCTTGGCTGCTTGAAAACGAGTTTTCACCATTCTGTTTGCGTAACCAAGCTTCATGAAGCTGCAAAACATACTCCAAGCTCCATAAAACTTCTCTCATCGTTGGCCTATTCTTCCCTTCATCTGCCAAGCACTTCTCTACTATCTCTCCATACTTCTCCAACGATTCAGGACTGTAGCTTCTTCTCAAATTTGGATTGATTATGGACTCGAGAGATCTCTACTTTTGCCAACTTAAAGCCCATTCTGCAAGATTGATTTGGTCTTTAGGCAAAGTCGGGTTTATGACAGGTCGAGCACACACAGCTCCGAACAAGACAACACCAAAAGAGTAAACATCTAACTTCTCTGTTAAATGTTGCCTTCTGAAGTATTCCGGATCAAGATACCCAAAACTTCTTTTCACAATTGTACTAACATGAGTATGGTCCATGGACGGTCCAGCTTTTGACAGTCCAAAATCAGACATTTTTGCCACAAAGTTCTCGTCTAGTAATATGTTTGTTGTCTTGACATCCCGTTGGATGATTCCTCTCTTAGAGCCTGTGTGAAGGTAATGCAACCCCCTTGCAGAGCCTATGCAAGCTTCCAGCCTTTGCTTCCATGATAATGAAGGTAGATTGCTTCCAAAAAGATGACTCCTTAGAGTTCCATTTGCCATGTATTCATAAATCAAGATCATCTCGTTGTGCTCATCGCAGAACCCGATCAAAGACACAAGATGCCTATGCCTAAGCCTCGATAACATCACAATCTCAGTTTCAAATCCATCATTTTCACTATCACTCTCCTCGTTTTCATCTTTTCTACTATTAAAACCTCTCCATCATTTTCACTATCAATAAAACAAACATATAAGATTATATGCCACTAAAATAAGTATACCAGAGAGAGAAACTGAGGTGAGACATACAGGTGTTTCAACTTCCGGCTTAGGTTGAGCATACTCTGGATCTCCAGGTTCAGCAAAGTGGCTCACATATTGAGCCATGCCTAAAATGGATACAAAACAAACTCACCTCCAAAGTCCATTGTAAGTGAATTTAAATAAAATAAGAAGCTAAGTACAAACCTGTATAAGGAGGGCATTTTCTCTTCTCTGGTGGTGGCAGGAACTCCAATGGAGGTCGTGGCTCAATGAGCTTCAAGAGGTTAGATGTTAAGCTTGTCGGGTGGCTTTGACCCATCTGCAAATTAGTAAGAGATCATATAACTTCTCAAACAGGTTTCAGAGCATATAATTGTTCTTATTAATTATACACACTTAATAAACCCTAATTTGAAACCAGTGAAGCAGTTACATACTCAGAAGGGGTCTAGAACATTAGCACCAGAAACAGTCCGATGTCAAACAAATCAAGCAATGAGAGACATAGATTATTCAATCGAAAACTCTATACTGAAACTGAACAACCAAATACAGCAAAAGAAACAGGAATTAACACGGGAAATCCGAGATAAGAGACGAACCAGCTTCAGCTGAAGAACATTAGATCGATTCTCAGCCTTAGTGTGTGCCTGAACTGCGGCGTTTTGGTTACGCATAAAAGGATCGTTAAAGTCCACGATGGCGACAAGCGATCAGAGCTTAGTTAGGGTTTTCCGGAAGAGCGGAGATGGGGTTTGCTGGGGATATTTAACTACTTTTTTACTTCTTCTACAGACCGAGATTTAATATCTATGGAGAGATTCAAGTCTTTCATGATACTTGACTATAGAGGAAGCGGAATATCCGATCTATGAAAAAATTATGATGATACTAATAATTGGTTAATATAAACTTAACATGCATTAACCCAATTTCGGTTTCAAAAATTAAGAACTTACAATGTGTCCAAAGGCAAAAGCACAACAAGAACCGACAATGAAAGCAAGGACAGAAGGTTTTGTGGAAGCATTTGATATTTCAGACAGAAGTGAAGATGATGAAGAACTATTAATTCCGAAATCTGATTGGCTTTTACTTGCTTAGTTGTATGAATGATTTAATTTGATTGGCTTTTAGTGTTTTAACGTTTTGGCTGAGATGTCAACTCCACAGCTCTCTCAAAAGCTGAGGTGAAGCTGGGGAGAAACCCTTCAGCTTTTATATGTATAATTATATATAATACTTGAGGGGGGGAGAATGCCCAGCCCAAAAATAAAGAAAAAGATAATAATAAGTTTCTTTGTTTTTGTCAACGGCAATATTAATATGGGCCACAAAGGCCACCTCATTAGCCAAATTCCTACATAAATTTCGTAGGGGTTGGAACTTGATCCCTGGTTGTACATGTGCGCATGCCTTTAGTGAACTTGATCCCCAGCCCAAAAATAAAGAAAAAGATAATAATAAGTTTCTTTATTTTTGTCAACGGCAATATTAATATGGGCCACAAAGGCCACCTCATTAGCCAAATTCCTACATAAATTTCGTAGGGGTTGAAACTTGATTCCTCGTTGTACATGTGCGCATGCCTTTAGTGGACTTACCACTAACCATTAGACTAAATGCCACTTGCAAAGATAATAATAAGTTTCAAAATACCCAATACATATATTATGTATTATGATTATAAGTATATTTGCCGTGAAAAACAATATAATTTAGTTTATTTTTAAGATATGAAATTTTACTCAATAAATTTTTTAAACTCTCTTAAGAGAATCACAATTCTATTTTTGAATTAAATTTTATTGATCATCCAGATGAATGGGATAGTCTAACAATTGTCATGGAAGAACCCAAATTATTTAAGAAAGTCTTTGTGAGACATTCAAATCTTTAAATATGTTAGTTGTGTCGTATGTATGCAAGATTTACTCAAGTTAACAATTTCTGGATCATGACATCTAATTGTGTTGTGCTGCTGCTAAATCTTCGTACCATTACCAACTTATAAGGTGAAACTTAATATTTTTGAACCAAAGACGGGATTAGTTGGTTGGTTGTTATTTAATTATAATTGTTAGAAAATACTTTTTAATACTTTTTTCTTTTTGATAAGCTTTTTTCCTAGTTTATTATATTTTATTAATGTTTTTGTGGATTTTATTTTATTTTTATCTATAATATTTTCAAAATAAGAAGGAATTTAATATGTTAGTCTTGACGGCATTGTTGTTATATGTGATGTCATGTTATTGGTTGCCCAAGGTTCTCACTTCTAAGATTAATTCCACGATTGCAGTTCTTTGGTGGAGGAGTTCTCAATCTTCTAAAGGTATTCATTAGGGTACATGGCATAAGTTATGTCATGATAAGCATGAAGGTGGAGTATTTCAGGGATATTAAGGAGTTTAACACAACTCTCTTTGCTAATTAATTATGTCGACTCATAGATTATCCTGAGTATTTATTTTCTAGAGTCTTCCAGGGGCAGTATTTCTGGGATTCAAGTCCATTAGTGATTTGTAAGGTGTGTTATGCTTCCCATGGGTGGCGGAGTATCATTTATGTCAGGGTATTACTTTGTAAGCGATTGTTTAAATGCGTGGGGGATGGGTCTATAATTTTGGCTTGGACCCCTAGATTCCAGATTCTATTTCGCGGCCACCTCTTGGTGAAGGTTCCATCTACCATCCACATCTTATTGTGGGATAACTTATTGATCCTCATTCTCGATCTTGGCGTCATGTTCTGCTTCGTCAACTTTTTGTGCCTTGGGATGCTCGGTCAATTTTAGGGATCCCTATTCCCAAATTTCCTCGAGATGACTGGTTAGGTTGTCACTTTACAAAATCTAGAAAATATACTGTTAAGTCTGAGTATTGGGCCGAGAGGAATCTTTCAGTCTCGGAATGCACAAGCTTTGGTTCCTCTATTGAGCTCTTGTAGGGCAAGAGATGGAAAGAACTCTAAACTTAAGCATTTTATGTGGCAAACTATCTCAAGTCATTTGACTGTTGGTTCTAAACTCGCCCACTGTGGGGTTCCATGTGCTCCATCTTGTAGTCGTTGTGGTGCAGAGTTGGAGATTGTTAATCTTGTCTTGTTTGAGTGTCCACCATCGGTTTTAATGTTGGGCTTCATTAAGCATTCCATCAATCGGTTGATGTCTTTTTGTCTAGCTTGGTTTATTCTAATTTTGACTTTCTTTTTTGGCGAATCTCCCTTATGTGGATTAGAGTAGTTATCCTTGGTTGTTGTGGTTTATTTGGAAGGCTAGGAATGACAAGATTTTTTTTGATATCGATAAAGATCTTGAGGATATAGTTAGACATGCAGACGAGAAGACAGCTGCACGGCTCTCTGCGAATGTCCATTCAACAACCACGTCTTTATATTCTTCAAGAGCTCTCAGGGTCCTGCAATGGAAAATGAGATGTTGCATAGACCTTTGTCTCTTTCCCCAACTCTCATTAGCTATAAGTTTGACTAGTATCAACAAAAATGGGGCGTATTTCGGCAAAAAAAAAAGACACAAATTTTACACCAATCTCTTAAAATTGAATACGTTTTTCAATATAAAATACGCCATAATAACATTTGTCTTATAACGAGGACTGCACTCAACTTTTTAAATTGCATCAACTTCCCAACATATTTGTGAGACCGGTCCTTAAGGTCCAATTAAAATATTAAAAAGCCTAGGTTTACTTATTAAATTATATATAAAGGAAAATCTTGTTCTATTTAGTATCTCTTAAATTCTAATATAAATCTAAATTAGTACCTCAAACCCTAGTTACTGTCTCATTTGAGCCGTGAAATAGAATAGAGAAGCGAAGGAGAAATAAATTTTCGAATCATTTCACATTTGGTGAGTATATTATTCATCTTTTTGTCTACGCATAACCGAAAGCAGAATCGAATTCGTAGTTCTGGTTCATTAGTAATGGTTATTTTACTAAATAGGTTTATGAATATCTAATTCGTGAATAACTATATTTAAAAAGCATTTTCCCAAAGAACCATAAGAAGGGAGAAAACGATCAACATATTATTGAAAAGCGAAAAGAGTGTAGTTTTCGGATGTCTTTTCCGATCCAGGTTTTGAGCTGTCGTTCGGTGGGAAATAGCAGTTTAAGTCGATTGTCCATTTCCCATCTGTTTTTTAGCATTAGGCTAAGGAGAGGACGTGATTTGCGAGACTCTTAGCTTCAGCTTAATTTTGACATGTTTATCTGAATATTATATTATAATTATAAATAAATATCATATTATATATATTATAGATAATATTTATGGAATTTTGTGAATAGCTTAAAATAGGATAGCTGTTTGAAAATATAATAAAAATTATAAATATTTATTTGTATTATTTTTTTGTTGTGGCATCTCGTGTTATGGGTTGTCTCTTAAAGAGTGTTGACGCAGAATAAATAATTGGCTACATGCCAAAATTCTTGCGGAAAAGAGACATATAGTCTGAGGTAGGCCGACGGAAATACTTTATCCCAAAAACCGCTAACGAGCTAGGGAGGATCGAGCTATGGAACATTGTCTCTCAACCAAGTGCTATGAAGTCATCTAGAGGATGGTTGAGCCTGTGTAGAGTTAGTTGCTATGGTGGGCCGACATGTTTGGTAAAATTTGTTGAAAAATACGAGTTGTATATGTTTGCTTTCTGTGGTTATGATAGACTTACTTTAATTTGGCTAGAGCTTTAAGTCTTAGTAGGAACAAGTGATCTCCGCACTGAGTAATTTTTTACTCGTCCTTCTTTTTTCTCTTTTCTTTAGATCAGGTCGAACTTCGTGAGTAGCTGGTTCGAGTCTCCCGGTTTATTTAAAATTAATTGTTCTGGTTTCATTATCTTCTTTTAAATAATATTTTTAAATTACTTTTCTTTATTTTAAAAAAAAATTTAATAAATTTATATAAGATTTTGAGACCTTTTAAATAGATGGAATAAAATAAAATGTTTTGGTACTAAGTAACACGCTGTCTCCTAGGATCGGAAGCTAGGTAATATAAATAGTATCGGAGCGGGGGTTAAGGCCACTCTAGTTCTCACCCGAAAAGTCAAAGTTTTCAAATGATTAAAAATATATATATATATATACATATATATATATATATACAAAAAAAGGTTTTGTTGCTTTTGTGACATTATTTCAAGAAAGAGCAACCTTCGGACTCCACTACTTTGATCGATGTGCTAAAGGATGCGAAAAAAAA
>OVBA01009229.1:0-10998 GCA_900406435.1 Lepidium aucheri | reverse complement strand
CGAGGGACCTTCCTGAGGCGTTTGCTCTTGGTGTTTCTGGCCCTTTTTCCTAGATTTCTTGTAAACCCGCATCGTGTCCATTGATTGGCGTCGCAGTTTCTCTTCTTGCTCTTTGTGTGAGCTTGGACCTGCTGAAGTTGAGTGCCTCCTCGCTGGTGGTGGCGAGTCATGTGTGCGAGGCTGGGGTTCTGTTCTTCTGAGTGAGGACTCCAATCTATCAACTGCTCTCCACATCCTCTTGCGCTCACTCAGTTACTCCTCCTTTTCCTTTGTCAGACCCTTCACCTTCTTGAGCAGCCACTTCCCCAACTTTTGGAGCTTTCTAATCCGCTTGTGGGCTTCCTTGCTTGCTGTCCCTTGATTCCACTCAGTGAACTCCTCGAAAAAGTAAGATTTAGGATCAATTTCTTCCTCATCTACCTCCTCCTCTGCCTGGTGAGCTTGTTGTCCTCGCTTGTTTTCGCCGAGTAGTGCCTCGAGGGGTGGGGTGAAAGTCACATTCTCCATAGTGTTTAGTCTGGTATATGCTAGGTAAGGGAGAAGTATTATGGCGTCCTTCTTTTCTGGGTGATCGAACTTGTACACAACCCGCCCTTCAACTTTGCCCTTTGCAATGAGGCTTTCTCCTTGAAGATACCGCATGTCCATAAATTGGGGCGGGGCCCAATTGTAGTCTTCATTGTTCAACGGTACTCCCTTTGCTTTTAGTATTCGGGCAACCACTCCACCAATATAAATGTGCTTCGGCTTCCCGAATTTTCTCCTCATTTGTGTCACAGCTCCTACACGGTATGTGGTGACGTGTTTTGCCATTGCAAACGACATCCCGGAGTTCCCTTCATCCCCATCAATATGCCGCCCACTTTGAGTAGAACCAACAATCTCCTTCATCGCCATAACCATCATATGCATTTCCCTGAGGTTGATTGGCGAGGTGGAGGGTCTAGCAAAAATCATGTTGGCTATGGCTCTCCTCGCGTAATTGATGGATGGGTTGCGGATCCAACTTCCTTTGCTTCGAGATGAATCGTACTCACTAGCACCTGATAGTATTTTCCATACCCTATCGGTATCTTTCTCGTCGATGTCCAGATATACCGCTTCTCCGGCTCGAAAACCAAAAATCATTTCCAACTCCCTCGATGTCACCGCGTATAGTTTGTCGTACACGGTGAATGTTATGTATCCAGGTCCATTCTTCTTAATCCTTGCCGTCTTGGACTTTGCGTAGATAATGAGGTCCACGGTGGCGAGGAATTGCAACGTCTCCTCAATGTAACAACTCGCCACATTATACATGCAAACCTTAATGCCAAGCGAACTAAACACTCTATCGACATCCTCAGTGATTCCCAATTTCCTCATGGTTCTAGAATGTGGAAAGTATGTACCTTTAATCCCCATTGCCTTCAAACCGCACATGCCTTGTCGGATTCATCATCCTCCTTTGTAGAATTCTTTTTCTTCTCTGCCTCGCGCTCCTCATAGGCTTTCCTCGCCTCTTTCTCTAAGTAATCGCTCTTCTTAAGATCCTTAATGGCTTGGCGGTACCTCGTGTTCTTCCCCTTCTTCTCGGTCTTCTTCTTTGTCTCGCGCTCCTTGCTCTCATACTCAACCTCCATTGGCGAGGGCTGAACATATGCATTGTCCTCTTCACTATCCTCGCTGCTTGAGGGCAAAGCTATCTGTTTTCCCTTCCTCTTCTCTTGAGCTAAGCTACCTTCACCGTGAACTTATTTCCAGTCCATTGGCTCAGTCGCCGATCTTTTCGCCGATTCCCTTATTGGAATTTCAATTCTGGTTTGTACCCCTGGCTCCTCATCATCCGATTGGACGATGAATCGGCGAGGCCTGTTTTCACAGCGGATTGGCGGTGAGTCATCCAGCTCCGCCGCTATCTCTCTTCTTCTAGCTCGTCTTCCATCGTTCATGAACTTGCTCCTGAATTCCTTCATCTTTCTTTTTTCACCGGAAGACATTCTTGACAAGGATTGACCGGAAAACTCGAACTTGAATGAAAGAGAGAGAGTAACTCATCGGTGATGAGAGAGAGTAACACGGTGAGAGAAATTAACTCGGAGGTAGAGAGAGTTTGTTTGCTTGAGTGGTTGAAAGTGAATGTTGAAGACGATGAGGGTTGGGTTCTTCTTATAGGCGAGTATTGTGGGTGAGGAGGAGACAATATTGGGAGTGTGAAGGAGATAGTTTCGGGTTGATAACGGAGACAATTGCGGTTCCTCAATTGCTCTCCATTCGCCCTTGATTTTGGCACGATATGGTCCATCCAATCCTTGACCGATTTTAGCCCTTGGATCAGTCCAACCTTGACTTGACCATCCCTAGATTTTAGCAAAAAGTTGTTGGTTCGTGGTTCCCACTTGATGAGGTGGAACCAAATCAAGTTTTGTCCTTTTGTGCTCCTCAGCAAAACTCCTCGCTCAACCTTCCTCGCCGCATACATCGAGGCCTAACTGCTCATTCAGAGAAACCCAAGCTTGAACTGCTCTTTTTGCTTCCCTCTGACTGACTTGAGTCCTGATTAGTCCCCCTGTTTGTAGTAATATCTAAAAACCACAAGAGTTAGCCAAAATATCAAGATAGACTCAAATTGAAGCATTTTAGGCCATTAAGCTCCATGTTGAATGTTTTTTATGAATAATGAGTCCATATCAATCATATTGACATGTATTTTACTAGAACTTTCTATATAAAAGGATACTGAGGAGTACAAGTAGGTCCATGAGTGGTGTTCAAGGGAATGTGAACACTAGTCGCACACCTCCTCGGCCTCATGTCCTGAGGGGTCTGATTCTTTGTCAAATTTTCTCACTCCTCATTCTGTTGCCTCCGAGGGTTGGGTGCAAGGCTTACTCTTTCTTGGCTTAATGAGTGTATTACTTCCTCAAATTTTGCCAAGAGTGTAGCCAAGGCTCCTTGGACCTGAGATCAAAATTCCAAACACCCAATAATAACAACAATAAACTAGAAAAGATTATTCTTAAAATTTAAACAAAGCTAAATTAACTTTAAACAAAATTAAAAAGAGTTTTCAAAAGTAAAGGATAGACATGGGATTCCCTCCCAAGTGGGCTTGTTTAGAGTGTCAAGCTCGACTCTTCATACACCTCTTAGTATGGGTTTGCAAAGGGAACCAGAGCTCCCTTGTTTGCATCCTCATCCATCCCCTCCATTGTTCCTTCAATCTCGAAGCATTGCCTGTCGATCGTAGGCTTCTTTCTTCCTTCTTTTAAGTCAAACATCATACCAAACCCTTCTCCGATTAGTTCGATGGTCCTATTCCACACATTTCCCGCTGATGCTTAAAAAGGTTTACCCAGCAATAGTGGATCAGTAGGTTCTTAATCCATCTCTAATAACACAAAATCAGTAGGAACCAGCACACTTCCAATATTTATTGGTACATCCTCGAGCAATCCCCTTGGCTTCCTCGTTGTTCTGTCTGCGAGGACCAAAGAAATTTTGCAATCTTTGAAGTTTGAGTACCCTGAATTTTGTGCAGTGATTAGTGGGATCAAGCTGATGGATCCTCCAAGATCACACAAGCAGTTGATGAATGTAAGGTGCCCTACTGCACATGGAAGTGTGAAGCTTCCCAGATCACCCAACTCTTCCGCAATGAACCTTATCCTTTGATGTGAAAGAACTGGTATCATTACCGATCCAGATGATCGTATCCCAACAACCATACATTCATCCTCTCGTTCCTTAAGTGATCCTTCAAAAATTTCTTGTATTGCGGAATGAAAGCAAACGCATCTAAGATAGGAATCTTTAGCTCTCTACTGCTCATTTTCTTGTCAAAAACGACCTTCTGTTTCTCCGCTTGGTTCTTCTTTAATCGTGAATGAAAAGGTGCTTTGGCTTTGGTTGCAACAATTGGTGCAACTCCTTTTGTCAAATTCAGTTTGGGAATGTCTGGTTCTTCTCCTCGCTGCACAGGTAGGCGAGGGCTCTCCTTGAGTTGTGCAGTTTTCCCAACAGTCAGATTATCATCACCCTCTCCTTGCAGCTCAAGCCTGCAAGGTGTGTCTCCGAGTTGTACACATCCCGCTTTGGTCTTGGATTTGTCTACCCCCCCCCAGCTTGAATAACGCTGTCCTCAGCGTTTTCCTTCTGTCCATCAAAAAGGACTTTTCCAGTTCTAAGAGTGATTGACTGAGCCGTATACTCCTTTGGGTTTTGAACAGCCTTTCCGGGTAGCTGACCGGTAGTCTTAGTAGATGATGATGCTTGATTACTTTCCACATACTTCAGCCGTGCGTTGAGGGTTTCAAAATTGCAGTTGAGGTCACTATAACTTGTATAACTTTGGCTATGTACCTCGCCAAACTTAGCGGTCTTCTCCGCTTGGTGTGCGGTTTGGCTTTGCAAAATTTGTTGGAGCATATTCATCACATCTGGCTGTTCTTCTTTTGTTGTTGGAGGTTGTGTTGGAGCTAGTGCCAGTTTAAGGCTCTGCTGCCATTGTTCCTTGGGTATTCAAGCTCGTTGTTTTGGTGGATACACATGATCCTAAGGGTTAGCTACATTCGTGCTTCGGTAGCTCAAGTTTGAGTTCTGTTTGTAATTGACCCACGACTTAGATCCACTTTGATTTTGAACAAAATAAATATCCTCCAATTGCTCATCATCGCCTTCTTGTACCATCTCCTCTTCCACAAGGTTGACTTGTTTGGTGTGCACCATGAGCAACTTATCGAGCTTCTCATGAAGTTGCTTCAACTCCTTTCGTGCAGAAGTAACGGAATCTGAGGTTTCACTGACAGGTCGGTCATACTCCTCGCCATACTAACCATCTGCTAGGGCGAGGTTCTGGATTAAGGCTCATCCCTTGTTGATTTACTGCTGTAGAAAGCTCCCGTGACTTGCGGTGTCCAACAACATTCGTATCCTTGGGTGAACTCCTTGGGAGAAGTTGTTGAGGATTGTATCCTCCCTAAAGACGTGATGAGGACATTGAGTTTGATAGGAGTTGTATCTGTCCTATGCCTCGGCCAATGACTCGCTGGTCTGCCGGACAAAGTTGGATAAGCTGTTCCGAAGCTTTGCCGTCTGTGAGTTGGAGAAAAACTTAGTGAGGAACATGTGCTCGCACTCTGGCCAAGTTGTGATTGATCCGGTGGGAAGGTGTTTTTCCCACTGATGTGCTCTATCCCCTAGAGAGAAAAGAAAGAGCCTAAGCTTCATCCCGTCTTCACTCACTCCATTGATGCGAGTGAGCGAGCATAATCTCTCGAACTCGTTGAGATGGTTGACGGGTTCCTCCGAGGGTAGAACATGGAATTTGTTCTTCTGGACCATCGAGATTAGTCCACTCTTGATCTCAAAGGTATTGTTATGGATCGCTGGCGGTTGGATCCCGTTCCGTATCATGTGTGTACTCGGGGCATCGCTCGCACCAATGCAACGAGGGCGGCGAGCTGGGTTATGTGCTCACGCCTGGTGGGCGGCCTCATTGACAAACAGAGGTGTTCCATCCGTCGTCATTCCCAGCGTGGTGTTGTCCAGATCTGGTTGCTGTTGCTGCATTCTGGTATGCTCTCGTCTGATTTCACGAGTGAGCTGGTTGATGTCGTCGGTGGGTGGTGGAAGGAGGTGGGAACCTTTCGACCGTGTGTGCATCAACCGACTAAGCCGTACAGATTACTCGCACAACTTGCAGGAGTTGACGCAAGGGTGCTGATTCTGTGTCTTTCCTCGGTTCCTGCTGGCGAGGGTTACCTGCGAGGTCTGCAAGGACAGAAACAACGACTTGTCAATAAAGTAGAAGCTTGGTCCTTATAGATCCAAGTTGAGTGAAACACAGACAAGTGATAATAGTAATTACACTAAACCTGATCCTAAGACTAGCAAATTATAAATTGGAACAAGCAAAACTGATTTGGCAACGGCGCCAATTTGATAAAAGGATTTTTCAGTCCTAAGATCAAATCAATTGAGCATAGTGGTAAGTAGATGGGAATTGTCAACCAAATACTCAGAGATGCTTGTAAGCAACCTATCTACTACTAGATCTTAGTTCAAGAAACCAATCAATCTGTCACAAAGATACACCATGATATCAAGTAAGCTTGCAATCTAGATAATAGGACAAAATAAGCTAAAAGACAAAATAGAAATATAATTTAAAAATTCAAAAGAGAGAAATGCATCAAAAACAGAGTATAACAATTCCAATAGATGGAAATAAGGTTAAAAGTATAGATCTAAAGGATAGGGAGGGTTTGATCGGCAGTAAACTCGCCCATCCAAACTCGCCGCACTATATTGAGTGATCTGTAGACCGGGATGAGGCTAGATCAGCCCGTTCTCATGACGAAGATCCCTAACCAAATCGGATGATCCATTATGGCACTAGCCGCGATCATACCGAATCAGAAGCTTTTAAGTTTAGCCCAATACATCTAATGGCCGACCCACATACTAGATCTCTCTTTGGTGCATAAAACCATCACTCACATGGCACTTGGTCTCCGATTCCTTCGGCGCTAGCCTTAGGTCACGGCCCAAATCAGATCTCTCTTGATCTGGGAGAGATCAGCATTAAGCCTAGCCATGTGAGAAGAGATCGATGTTAGATCATGGTTCGCACTGCACGGGAATCGGTGGATTCACCTATGATCTCCCTATCCTCGAGATCCACAAGGATCTACTCACGCCTCATGGGTTGAGAGCGGAGTAATGAGGGAGATCTCACTTGCATAAACATGAAGAACATAAAAATAAAAAGCAGAAATTAAAGATGAAGATTAAACTTAATTCATTCCATTAAAAGCATAAACATAAAGAGTACCTTGAACAAGCATAAATGAAAGCAACAATAAAATAGAGAGGGTTTTTCAGCTAAAACATCAGATAAAATGATAAGAGAGTGATTAGAGGGTATTTATAGGGTCATTTACGTAACCCTAATGGTCAAACTGACCTAAGTCGGTCAACCAAGAATCATGCCTTCGGAGTCCTTGCGTGAGCTTGGGCACCGAGGAGTGGTTCTTGTCTTTTCCCTCGGGGTTTGAGACTGAGTGAAAGGTCCGAGTGTAATAGATTGATATTCCCTCACGGTAGATAGGTCGAGGTAGGTGACTGAGGCATCTTTTCCTGAGTATTCCGAGCCGTCCTCGCTTTGCGATCCACGAGGTAGCAATCCGAGTTTGCAGAATCTTTTCTTCCTAGAAACTGATCCAATTGTCCTTAGATCCAGTTTTAGCTCCTTTTTTCTCCTTTTCTCGATAAAACTTCAAACTCCAAATGCAAATGCAAAAAGTGCAAAACTAACCTAAACGGAGCTAAGTGCACGGAAAATCTAGCTAAATGGATGCAAAACTACCTAAAATAAGGCTCTAAAACCACCAAAAATGACACACATCACTAGTCTGTTCATTGGAAACTTGGAAACACTACCTTTTGGCCAGGGAATTCGTAGTGCACACCAATCACGAGACCTTGACGCATCTCCATGGACAAACTAGTCTTAAGAAGAGACACACTCGATGGTTGGATATCATTGAGCCCTTCCCGTACGTGATTAAGTACAAGAAAGGCAAGGAGAACATGGTGGTTGATGCACTTTCAAGGAGATACATACTAATCTCCACAATGGAGACTAAGGTATTGGATTTTGAATTGATTAAGACTTAGTATGCTGATGAGGCATATTTTAAGGACATTCTCGAAGCTTGCGGCCAGGGAGTGTTCAGAGATTCTATCTCTATAATGGGTTCAGCCTCAAAAAGAGAAGATTTTTTAATCCGCAAGGTTCAATAAGGGACTTTCTAGTGACCGAGGCACATGTTGGAGGACTTATTGGACATTTCAGCATCAAGAAGATGATAAGCACACTCAAAGCCCATTTCTAATGGCCACACATGAAGTGTGATGTCATTCAACATTGTAAACGTTGCATTGCATGCCTTACGGCGAAATCCAGGTTACATCTTTATAGTTTATACATGCGTTTACCTATACTTATTGTTTATACATGCCTTTATACATGCTCCTTATGGTTTCTATGGATTTTGTGCTAGGTTCACCCAAATACCAAAGGAGGACATGATCATAGTCGTGGTGAACATGTGCTCCAAAATAGCGCATTTCTTTCCTGTGATTAGGCCAACGACGCCTCATAAATTGCGACTCGGTTTGTTTAATAAATTGTACGATTACATGGTATATCACGTCCAGTAGTAGCTAACAGCGATCCTAAATTCCTCAGCCACACCAGGCGTACTCTTTAGAGGAAGCTAGAAACCAACTTGATGTACTCGACATCTTGCCATCCATAGATGGATGAACACACGGAAGTTGTCGACCGAACCGTATACAATGCTCCTTAGAGCATCTGCCGAACAAAACATGAGTAGTTGGGCCGAGGATATACCATATGTTGAGTTTTCTTATAATCGTGTTGTTCACACTACCACCAACTGTTCACCTTTTAAAGTTGTGTATGGTTTTCAGCCTTTGTCTAGATTAGACCTTAAGCTGTTGGCACCACAAGAGATCGAATACATCCTCATATTTCATGAATACATTAAGGAAAACATCGAAGGACGAATAGCCAAATACAAAGCACATGCTGATAAGGGACAAAAGGAAGTCATCTGGTTTGGATGCATTGACAAACCGAGAGGTTTCCTAAAAAACAGAACAAGAAAATAAAACTAGCACCATGAGGCAATGAGTCATTCCAAGTGTTAGAGCATATAAACAACAATGCTTACTGCCTCGACTTACGTAGCCACTTTAAAGTACTTCCCATTTTTAATGTATTGGACCTTAAATTGTTTGATGCAGGTGAAACCAATTCGATGTGAGATTGTTCGCACGGGGGAGAGAATGATGAGCCATCGACCATAACATGCTAATTACTGAAGGCATCCAACACATAATGGTCATACATGAAGGTCTAGACACCCGAGATAAAATCATCATCATCCATGACAAGTTCGTCAATTCCATCGGTACCTTACTCAACCTGATTGAGCCCATAGTCGAGCCATACCTATTGCTACTCAACTAGTCCAAGACCAGCAAGCATGATGATCAAGAAGAGGTTCAACCAGACCTAGGAGGCATCGATCATATTTGGGATCACTCGGACAACTATCTGTAGCAGACTGTACCGCGGGTAGTTGTTCCTCGACCACCACATGTACTACAAATAGTACCACGGTTAGTCCCCTCTCGACCATCACATGTACCATGAAAAGCCCTTCCTCGACCACAGACCTATCCGAATGAAACATTTTGTCGACTGTTGGAGGTACTGCAGACCAAACCATCATTTTCGCCTCCATAACCAAGGTACGTTTATGTTTTGTTATTTCCGTCTTTGCATGTACAGCTGACACTATCCAGTCATAGTCTAAGAGTCTAGGTTTGTTTGGTTCGTATGTCGAGTATAGTAACCAAACCATGTTGTTAACATATTTGCCTTATTTGGACAAGTGCAAGTCTTTTATTTTGTCTACTAACGGGTTCATGTTTTTTTTTAAGGTGGCGATTTCACTTCTTTCCCATTTTGGAGTCTGTAAGTCTGAAGAGTTTGCCATAGAAGGCTCCAGCCATCGATCCTTTTATAAGGTTCCTTTGCGATATTTGTATTTTTACTTTTAATATTAATAAAGAACGAATCTTTTTCTCTAGAGAGAAAACCTAGATGCCACTCCATCTTTGAGAATTAGAGATTGCGAGACGAGTTCAAAGCCTTTTTAGGAGTCCAAAACTTGATTGGATCGAGATTATCAAAAGATTCAACACCATCCTTTGTGGTTCTCTTCACCAATTCCATTGCAACCATTTTTCAAAGATTCAAACTCACCAAGGTCAGACCTTTTGGATTTATATCCGGGATCTCTCCTTGGAAGCACCTATTGTAGTGGGTGTAGCATGGATACTTTAAAACTTCATAAGGAAGGTATTATATCAAGTTAGCTAGGAACGTACTGATAACAAGGTTTTTGACCTGTGGAATCAAATCATTGAAGCATGGTGATAAGTAAGTGGATGTCGAACCAATACTCAGTAGTTACTTGCAATCAATCTACCTAATACTAAATCCTAGTCCAGGCAACCTATCAATCTGTCACAAAGATAGGCTATATTTTCATGTAAGCTTGCAATCCACNCCAATAAGACAAAATAGACTAAAAGACAAATTAAAAACAGAACATGAACTTCCAAAACAGAGAAATGATCAATAAACAGAGCAAGATAAAGGCAATAAGTCAATCTAAGATAAAAATCATGAATCTAGAGGATAGGAGGTGATAAGCGGTAAACTCTCAAAATCCGACTTCGCCAAACTATATAAGGCGATCCTTAGACCGGGATAAGCTAGATAAACACATTCTCATGGTGAAGACCCCTTTCCAAATCCGGCTGATCCATTACGGCGCTAGCCACGATCATGCCAAATAAGAAGCTTAAAGTTCAGCCCAAAACATTTAATAGCCGATCCGCAATACTAGATCTCTCCTCGGTTGATCAAACCATCACTCACATGGCACTTGGTCTCCAATTCCCTTAGCGCTAGCTTTAGGTTTCGGCCCAAATCAGATCTCTCTTGATCAGGGAGAGATCAGCCTTAAGCTCGGCCATGTGAGAAGAGATCGGATCAGATCATTGTTTGCAAGGCGAGTGGATCAGTGATTTCACCTCCGATCTCCCTATCCTCGAGATCCCCAAGAATCTACTCACCTTTCATGGCTTGAGAGTGGAGGATCAGAGGAGATCTCATTAGCATAAACATAAACAGCAATAAAATAAAGAGCAGAAAGTAAAAGATGAAGATCAAATCAAAATAATTCTATTAAAGCTTAATCATAATCAACAAAGTACCTTAACAAGCATTAAAGAAAGCAACTACAAAATAGAGAGAGTTTTTTCGGCTAAAAAAACATCAGATAAAATGATAAGATGTAGAGGTTAAGGGGTATTTATAGGGTCATTTGCATAACCCTAATGGTTAAACCGACC
>OVBA01009228.1:0-11002 GCA_900406435.1 Lepidium aucheri | reverse complement strand
AGATAACAAAACAAAATAATAATGCTATGAGCATTTATAAAAACTAAATAAATAATGATATCAGTTTTCAAGTTTTCAAAAACTAAAAATTATAGTTATATTAACNAAATAATGATATCAGTTTTCAAGTTTTCAAAAACTAAAAATTATAGTTATATTAACTATCAGTTTGTTAATCTACAAATACATATTAATAAGATGATTATACATACATTTATATTAGTATATACTTGCTGAATTGATTAAATATTAAAAAATAAAAATAAAATTGATACAATAGACAAAAATATGTATGGATCTACAAACTTAAATGAATACGAGTTTAAAACTATATATATATATATAAGTATATACTTGATAAATTACTTATGATATTAATAAAATAAAAATATGTGTTCTATTGATAATGTATAACACATCAAAATTAAACATAGATCTTATAACCTAAATAAATACGGTTCAAAACCCTAAATAAATACGGGTCTAAAAATTAAGTTATAAACTAGTCTAAAACATAAATGAACATGAGTCACATAAATGACCCGAATCAAAAATTTTATATGTAAAATTGTAATGCATCAAAACTTAAGTAAACAGAAATAAAAAATATATGTCGTGTACAACAAACAGCAGTGATCACTATAAATTTATTTTTAATATATCAAATATATATATATATATATCATTAAGTAATTGATTAATTTACATATACAAAATAAACCATAAATAAATAAATAAAACAAACAAATATTATCTAACCCGTGCATATCACGGGACATCATCTAGTATATATATATATATATATATATATATTTCAATATTGGACCACAACTGATCAGTCTATTAATCAAGTTTTTATATAATATAGGTGTTGTGACTCGATTCCTAAATGTGCAAGTGCGTGTGCTTTTAAATCATTTCCAATGGTTACCCTCAAATTTTCTCTCAATTTTTTTTAACTCAAAAAAACCAAGATATATTACAGGAAGATATGTACCTAGCCTAGTCCACAGCCTTAACACAGGCCGAAACATTAACAAAATTAGACCCGCTAATTTTTAAACCAAGTTTGGATCCAAGACAAAAGCCCGATAGACAATAAACGACAAAGGAAGAAGAAGAAAAAAATAAAACATTTGCAGAAGAAAATATAGTAGAAGCTGTGGAGATGTAGTTTAGATCTTCTTAGCGTTGAAAGCAGCCATAACCTTGTCCGTGTCCATCTCACGTTTCTTTTTCTTTGCTCCTCCCGATGATCCCGCACCATCTTCGTTGCCTATGTGAATCTCCTCATCTTCATGACTCTTTGGAAGAGCGTTGACATCAGAAATGAAATTGTTGTTGTTCCCCATAATGACATCATCTACTGTGATCAGACCCGTTTCAGTAAGTTCAAATTCCAGAGGTGTCATTGAACTTGTAAGCATCAGTGATGGAGGCTGTGTTATCAGGGATATGCTTGTAGATGACGGATCACTTTCTGTGCTAGTGTTAGTGTTTGTTCCCACCTGTAGTGGACTCTGGAGATAGTTCGAATGTTGTAGAATGTAAGTGCAAAAGCATGTGTTATGCGTCAGCTTCTAGCAGTTGATGCAGAAGCGCGAGATGAGTTTGTACACGAATTCCACCTGAAACATGTCTCCACTTTCAATGGACAATCTTGTATAATATCAGTCTGTTCTCATACATGAACCTTACCTTTGCCCTTAGTGTAAATGGGCTTGTGATTGAACCTTCTTACAAATCAATTTCCTAGACACCACTAAGAGAGTTTCTGACTATTCCAATCGCTTCTTTTGATGCATATTGCATCGGCATGTTGATGAATTGGATCCATATGTCAACCAATTTGAGGAAACCGGGAAGAAGATGGTCCTCATACTATGCGAGCGCCACCAGGCATCCATTGTAAAGTAAAGGTTACATCCTCAGAACACAGCAACGATCAGCTTCGGATTCGAAGAAAAATTGTGCATGATCTTTGTTAATGAACCTGCCTTTGACCGACTTTTGTAGGTTCCAATGTTTGGGAAGAACTTCCATCATCTCATGAGTGCTTTCCTCCCACCTATTTAGTGTTTTCACCACAATGTTTTTCCAGTTTTTCACCATGGTTGGTGCATAAACTCTATTTGGCAGGAAATTTTTTGGATTTTTTCGTCCCATGTGGAAGTTCTCAATCGTTTGCTTGAAAGAGTTAAACATGCTATTGAGTAGTTGTTGATGATCAGAAAGTTTGCAGGGGGTTTCTTTATAGTGCTATTTCTCCCTTTGATGTCGTTTTCACTACTCCGTCATCATCCCTAAGAACATTATAGTCTACAGAATAGGTGTACAGTTAGAGGACTTGGCATGGGCGGCTACAAAGCCATTATTATGAACAACGTTTGAGATATATTTATGCAGAACAAAGCATCTAGACCGTCATTGGCTACTCTCGGAGAGATGGTCCAAATATCTGTGGAAAACTAGAATAAACTCTCAGCAAGTAGATTTTGTATTTCCTTGGAAGCAAACTAACAGTCTTGGGAATCAGGATCTTCTGCTTAGAGTCTACTTTGGAAGAAGAAAAGTCAGTAATGATTATTTCTTCTGTTTTGGTTGACGGCAAAAACTCCAAGTGAAAAAGCCAAGTAGAAAACGACAAAAAGCTTGTGTCTGAAGCGTTGGTGCAATCTACCCATATTCTTTAGCTTTTTTGGTTCCAGGTATGAGTAGTATGATTAGGGTGGGGTACTTCCTTCTTTGGGTCCTTTTTCACGATTCTTCCTTAGCGTTTGGCCCACTTTACCTTCCTCTTGAAGCTTCTAATTGCTCATCCGTTGTATTGAAGGCAGAATAGTTTGATTCAAGGATACTCTTATTCTGAATCCATGATGGCAACCCAACTACAATATAGTCATTCCTTCTATCATCTCTTACCACACTTTTGGCAATGCATTCATTATTTGCGATATCACGACTGTTGGTTTTAATAAGATTTGGTTCTCCGTACTACTTCTTGAGGTTGAGCAAATTGGTAATCCAGCTTCTGAACTTTGACCAGCTAGTCGGTTGCTTTAGAGCTTGGTAAGCCGACTTGTCATTTTTTTGAATCATTGAAGGTTTAATTTTAAGGTTGAAGCCACGCTTGTTAGTTTTAATCGGCTACGCATTTTCTTGTTACTATTTTTGTCACTCAAAATCCATGCTCCTCCATGAAAATTCTTTCTTTGGTTACAGTAGGTACTTACAGATAAGCTCACACGATGCAGTTGCTCTTTCCCAGACTGAATATTACTTCCCTGATCCTTCCTGAAGGTAATTTCCCTTGCTTTGATTTTATTCCAAGCTCTCGTATCACTAATTACATCCAAGAATAATTGGTGAAGGTCCCTATGCTGATGTTGCATTACCGTGTTGTTTTGGTTATTCCAGATGTTCCAAAGGAGCCATGGATGCATCTGAGTTAGATATTTTGGGATTCTTTGATTGTTTTGCAGCTGCAGCAGCCATGTCAAGTTTATAGCCAGAGATGTTGTGGAGCAACCTTGTTCAGGCACAAGAATGTTGGATAGCGCCTTCATCATTCGAGTTGGGTGGCAGTGGAATAATGTATGCACTATCGTCTCCCTTATATTACCACAAATGTTGCAAGCATCTTCACGTTGAATTTTTCTATCACATAGATTAGCATTGACTGCAAGTCCTCTAGATAAGTCTTTCCATATAAAATTTTTTATCTTAGGAGGAACTATTAATTTCCAAATCAACTTTTTAAGTCTATTGTTTTCAAATCCATGCCGAGAGGTTGCAGGCTGGCACAAGGTGTGACTGCTGAGTTTCTAACTACCGCTCTTCACTAAATATTCTCCTGAAGCTGTGTAACCCCAATACCATGAGTCTTCCATAGCGGGGTTTGGGGAGCAGCATGCAACTCTATCAACATCTCGTGGGTGAAAAAGCTCCTTCAGCTTGTCCATTTCCCATCTATCTTCTGATATTAGTTTGGATACTTTAAGGCAGATGTTTATATATGTATCTTTGCTTATTGGGGTCCTAGGCTAATGTTGAAAGATCCAATTAGATGCCAATACATATGTTTGCTGTCCATTGCCAATACTTCTGACTAATCTTTTTCTAATCATCTCCTTTCCTTGCAGAATACTTCTCCATTTGTATGAAGTATTTCTATCCACTTCACATTCCAGAAAGCTCGTGCAAAGGGAGTATTTAGCCTTTAGAGTCTTATGTATTAGAGAGTTTGGGTTCTTTAAGATACGCCAATCTTGCTTTCCAAGCAGTGCTATGTTAAATTGTTCTAAGTCCTTGAAACCCATGCCTCCTTTACTCTTTATTTGACACATTTTATTCCAAGCCACCCACGATATCTTTTTCCTTTTAGGCTTATTGCTCCACCAGAAATGTCTCATTGCACTTGTAATTTTCCTACATTGCTCTTTGGTAAGTTTGAAGCAACTCATGGGATACAGCAGTAAGGCTTGTGCTACTGCCTTTTCATAATCTCTTTTCCTCCTATGGATAACTGTTTGGCTAACCAATTAGTAGTTCGATTTGTTAATTTTTCTGTGATGAAATTTAACATCTTGGTTTTCTTTTGAATGAGCCCATCAGGTAACCCCAGATATTTCTCCATTCCATTAGTGTTGTTGATTCCAAGTGTTTCATGGATCTCACCTTTGCAGTCCATGTTAACTCCTTTTCCAAAAAAGATTGAAGATTTGGAGTAGTTGATTCTCTGACCAGAAGCTTTTTCGTACTCTTCCATACATTTTCTGAATGCTTCAGCTTCCTTTTTGGTTGCTTTGCAGATAAAGAAACTCTCATCTGCGTACAATAACTGTTGAATGTGGGGGCCTGTATTGTTGAATTGAATGCTGGATAATCGGTGTTGCGCCTTGGCTTTGTTCATCCCGTTGATAAGGCCTTCTGTGCACATTATGAATATATATGGGGATATAGGGTCCCCTTATCTTATTCCTTGTTATGGAGTGATTAGCCCGTGTACTGCCCCATTGATTATCATTGAGTATGTGACTGTAATAATACAACTCATTACTATTGTGATCTAATCTCTGTGAAAACTAAAGTGTTGTAATATACTCTTAATAAAATCCCATTCCATACTATCATATGCTTTTGAAATGTCTGTTTTGATAGCCATAAATTTGCCATGAGTTGAATTTTTGGTTTTTAGCTAGTGCAGGATCTCATGTGCGAGTATGATGTTATCTGAAATCAGGCTTCCTTTTGTGAAAGCTGACTAGGAGTCTGAGATGATCTTATCCAGGTATGGTTGCAGCCTTTTAGTAATAATCTCTGCCACAATTTTGTAGAGGACTGAGTATAGACTGATTAGCCTGAATTCTGGTATATTTATGGGATTTGTTGTCTTTGGTATTAAACTGATGTGTGTGTAATTCCATTCTTTTGGCATTTGCCTTGATTAAAAGACTTCCTTGACCTCTGCAGTGATTGACTCAGCTAGGAGATTCCAGTATTTCTAAAAGAAAAAGGAGGTCATTCTATCTAGCCTTGAAGCTGATTCTCCTCTTATACTAAAGACTGCATCTCTTATTTACGGTCATGTCACCTTTTATAGTAAGGCTTTATTCATTTGTTGTGTTACCTTGCAGTCCATACCATGTAGAAAATGGTTCAGGTTGCTTGGTTGTGATGTTTGGAAAAGGTTTCTGAAAAAACTTGCAGCAATGTTCCCTTTAGATCCTTCTTGAAAGTTAGTATCTCCATTCTCGTCCTTGAGAGCTAGAATATTGTTCCTTGCTTTTCTAGTTTTGACACAGTTATGAAAAAACTTGGTGTTTTTATCATCTTCTTTCAGCCACTTATCTGCTAATTTTTGCTTCCAGTATAGTTCCTTTTCATAAGTAGTTTCTGCGAGTTTATTTTTTTAGTTCTTTAATCCTGCAAAAGTTAGCCAAAGGTTTTTCATCTCCTCATCTAGTTCCTTCGCTATTATGTCTAAATCTCTTCCAGAGTTGTGAAAACCTCTTTGTTTCCAGACTGGGATTCTTTTTCTGACTCTTGCAATGGAGTCCATTAGTGAAGCCACATTTCCTTGTGCATCCTCTCATCCAGCTTTAACTGTTTCACTGAATTCTGGTTTATGGATCCATCTCTAATCAAAGGTGAATCTCCTTGCAAACTGGTGGCATTCAGCTGCAAGATAAGTGATATGGTCCGAACCTTTGTAATCCAGCAATGCACTGTTCATCCTCGGAAATATCTGAAAGCATTCTGCATTGCCAAGGCATCTGTCCAATCTACATTGTACCCAAACTCTACCTCTATTCCCACACTAGGAGAAGGGATAAACTAATATTGGAATTTCCATTAAGTTATAATTGTTAATCATCCTTTCGAAAGGTAAGAAGATTCGAGGCTCTCTTGGTAGACATCCTACTTTCTCTGCATTGGTAAGCATGTCATTGAAATCTCCTGTGAGCAACCAAGGCTCATCTCGTCAATTACCTGACCACTCAATTTGATCCCAGACTTTCTTCCTTTTTGCTTGCACCGGGTTTCCATAGACAAAGGTAATAAAGATTGATTCATTACTGAAGGAGACATTTGTGTCAACTATGTTCTTGTTTGCATACATCACAGATAGCAAAGTATGTTGCTTCCAGTAGATAGCCAACCCTCCACTCAAACCTTTAGGTTCTACCGTGTGGTAATGATCATATCCCAGCCATCCATGTATCTTTTCTATTAGCTTTTTTGGATTTTTTGTTTTAGAGAGGAACAAGATGTCCAAAAATAAGGATTTCCTTATTTTTTTAAGGTGTCGAACTATCAGTTTGTTCCCCAACCCCTGACAGTTCCAAGCTATGATACTCCTTTGTAAATGGGTGGTTTAAGGCAAACCATCAAACCAATTGAGCATTCTCCTTCAGAGGAGGTTCTATCAGATATGTGTTCTCTGGAATGTTTTAACTTCTTACTTGACTTCTGAGTAGCACCTTCTTTAGTTGATTGTGCATGTTCTCCCCACTCTTTGTATTTGTTTCTTTGTACAATTTCCAGGGCCATGTTTTGTTCCATTCCTTTCTGTTCATGAACTATTTTTTTGGCAGGTCAGTATTTCTTTGATCTTCAAAATGAAGGAGTTTATTCTGACTGAGTTGGAATTCTCTGTTTAGTTCATGATGCTAGTTTTCTCTTGAGCCAATTTATTCAACAGTCGTGTGATATGTTCCTCTAAGCTTTCTCCTTCTTCATAAGGTGGTTGTTGTTGACTTTCCCCTTCTGTAATCTTGTTTTCTTCTAAGTTGGAGGTATTTGAATATTGTTGTTCTATATCTTTTTGAGCCCATTTTCACTTGTTGTATTCATGACACAGACTCAAACATTTCCTACATTTGTTTCGAACTCTTTCAAACCCAATTTTGCTTTAATATTTCTTCCACTGGGTAAAATTACTTATGTGTTATTCCTTGTAGGGTGATCAATATTGAAGTTGATCTTGACTCTCACATAGTCTACAATATGTGTCTTATCTACATCAAACTCAATATCAATCACCTCCCCGATAGTGTTTGCTATTGCTTTGAAAGTATCTATTGCGAACCATTCTAGAGGAACTTGTGAGATCCTAATCCATATTGGAATAATCTTGATGTTCGAAGGATCCGTTAGCTTCTCAGATTCTTCAATAACAAAGCCCCAATCCTCATAGTTCCACAATCAATGAATCAAAACCTCGTTTCTATCATTCTTCGAGTTGAAGAAGAAGTGGAACATCCCATTTCCCAGCACCATACATTGTGTTTTCCCTTGCACACGCCAGATTCTTGGTATGTTGAGCATAGCCTTTGAAATGTTTTGATGCTCTGGGTTTAGAAGTCTCCCTGTGATACTTGGTCGGTTTTGTTGTGATGATTCATACTCACCTTGGATCAGGAATAGGATTGGAGAGTCATCTTCTATCGCCATTGCATGTATCTTCTCCATGATATATGTTTCTATGAATTCTCCTGAGCTTATAATTTTGATTAAGTAATTCTAACATCTTAAAGTTCGGTCGATTTGAAAGAAAAATTGGTTCCTCACAGTAGGATTTCAGTTTTCGAGTGATGCTAAATGGTTAATCAGTGATCAAAGATCCCGAGAAGTAACTCTCACTCACCACGACGAGAAGAGAGAAACAGATAATGTTTGTATATGTTCTATCAGTTTTGCTCCAAATAGTTACCTTTAATTTTTTCCTCGAAGAAGAATATTTTAAGTATATTCCATTTTTACAATATTTTTATTTTTCAAAAATACTTTCAAACTTTTGAAATTAACAAATATTATCCATTTATTTTAATTTGTAGAACAATAATATGAAATTATAATTTCATTTAAATTGTTTTGAACATATAAAATGATAAATATTATTGTTATTTTTTATTTATGCATAAAATATAAACATATAAAAAGTTATGAGCCAAAATACACATAAAGAATTTTAAATAAAAATAAGGGAGATGAATAGTTTTTACTTTGTCAAACGGAGATGAATAGTATTCCCTCAAATTTGAGGAAATATTATTCAAAAACTTTTTTTTCTCTCAAAATGATATACCATTGGAGATAATTTTCTCTCATTTCTCCTTTCATTTTGATGTTATCCATAAAAATGAAAGATCATTAGAGATGGTCTTAGTGGACTTATCACATGCCACTAGACTAGAGACCACTTACCAATAATATAACATAAAATTAGGTAATATGATTAAATCTCACTACACAACATATAAAATACTTGGGTAGATAGTATAACAACTATAAAAAGAACATGAAAACTAATACAAAATTATCCAAGTTGTCTTGGTAAAATGAAAATTCAAAGTATTTGGCAAAATAAAGGACAATGTTTTTGCATATTGTTGTGAAAGTATGTATAAATTGTGGATGTCATGTTCTTCTTCTTTTTTGACTAATAGATATTTGTTGGAGGTGGATCCGAAATCCTACTTCGATCTACTAAAAACAACGGGTCGAATATAAAAGAATCACATGGTTGCAAGCACTAAGTATTCAACTCGGATAAAATATTCAACTCGGCAAAATATCTCATCTCGGAAGGTTCCACGAACCTGAAGGGAAGTTGGATGACACATCAGCAAACCATAAATAAAAATTTTCCTGTTCCGACATGGAAAAGTTCCACAAATTTAGCATGAATCTTAACAGATTTAGTCTTATCAACAAGATTTGTAAATCTTCCTTTATTTTCTACACATGTAACTGCCTCTATAAACTATAAATAGATGCACAATCCTTTGAAGAAATGGATGGGCTTTTTGGCATACTAAGTCTAATAAGAATATCAATTCGGCAATCATCTCTTCTTGTACTCGTTATGCTAAGACCGATTCCAGCAGTTGGTGCCATCTGTGGGGACGATATCGAAGGACATTTTCACAAAAGCAAGAGAAAACTCTGAGAATAGGAAGATGGTTGAAAGAGAGATCATCATCAGCTCACCAAAAAGTAGGGAACCTCTCCCTCAAGAGCACGTCGATTTAACGAATGAATCAACCCCGAATTCAACTCAAACTCATGAAGAGAACCAACAAGCGACTCGAGAGGGCACTAATCTTCCGCCACCACCACTGAGATCACCGACACTGGGACCGTAGTGCGAAACCTGATAGCACAACATGAAGCTTCCGACCGAAGAAACACTGAAAGATTTGATAGGCTCGAATCTGATTTGAATGAGAGTAGTCAACCGACTACACAAGTCAATAAGCCATGCGTGGAGGCATTGGCTAGTGTTCAAAGAACACTATTTAGGGATTTACCGAGTCCACAACCAGCAAATAATTTGGTGCAAGATCACTCTACTATATACCGAATACGTCTGGACAACATGGTCAAGTAATGTTGGATGCATCAACCATGTTGAAAATGATAGATGACATAAAGTCAAAATTCCTTCAAGCTACCAGCTTCGCACCCGAGATAAGAAGGATCCTAGCTCAGTCATAGAACTTGCCATTTGCACCGTGTCTATGAAGAGTCTCGGTAAACAGAGGATTACAGCTCTGATGCCCCTCTTATGATGGGAATTCGGACCTAGTGGAATTTATAAGCGGCTTCAAGTCATGATGAACGGTACAACCTACACTGTAGAAAACGAAGACGCAACTTACTGCAAGTACTTTGCAAAAAATTTGCCAAGAGATGCCTTGGTATGGTTTACCAATCTACCAGTCGGGTCATTCGAAAGCTTCAACTAACTTGCCGAGTTGTTCATGAAGCAGTACGCCTTTTCGTCAATCAAGATACCTTGACTACTGAGTTGAGATCTCTAAGGCAAGGCTTCGACGAGCCTTTGAAGTCATATCTCGGACACTTCAAGAAGATTCTGACGAAGGCCAAAGTCAGTGATGACATGGCTATCGAAACCCTTTGAACTGGAATGGTGACCGATGAGGCACTTAAAAATAGGAGCTTTTTGTCAATAGGCCCAACACAATCTCGGACGCCCTTTGCAGAACGGCGAGAGATGCGTAATTTGTAGAGGAAAAGCACATCCTCTCACAAAACCAAGATATACAGCAAAACTCGGTAACTAAAGAGCCGAGAGAAGGGCACTACAAGCCAAGACAACATAGTAGGGGAAAAGGAAACTCGGCAACCACTTTCTGATGAGTGTGATTTTTAATGGTTTTAGAGCCCTATTTTAGGTTGTTTTGTATTCGATTAGATAGGTTTTCCATGCATTCCGATCCATTTAGGTTAGTTTTACACTTTTTGCACTTGCATTTGGAGTTTTGGAGTTTTTCTAGGAAAGGGAGCAAAAAGGAGCTTAAAATGGAGCTAAAGCTATTGGAGTCAGCTGCTAAGGAAAAGGAGTTGCTCGGACTCGGATCGCTGCCTCGTGGTTTGCAGGGCGAGGGTCGCTCATTTTGCTAACGGAAGGAAACCTCAGTCACCAGCCTTAGTCTATCTACCGCGAGGAGAAACAACTTACCACACTCGGACC
>OVBA01009227.1:0-11017 GCA_900406435.1 Lepidium aucheri | reverse complement strand
TCGACCATCCCAAATGTTTTTCCGGACTAAGGCTGGTTCAGGGACGTTACATACTCCTTCACCCATTTCTTCTCCAACCTCTATTTATCTTTTTCTCTGGCCGCCTTCTGAAATTCGGCAAAAGACATATCTGGTTGCAAGTCCAAAGTCTCCTTTGCCTTTGGACTTTGATTAGCTTTCTTCTTCTCAATATATTTCTTATTCTCTGGCTCTTTCTTTGTCTTTGGCACCTTCAACTTTGACTTTGACGTCTTCAAGCTTCGGAGCTAACATTGCGGCTCTTTGGCTTTCCTATTTGTAGAAGTCGGGATAGCCCAAAACGTCTCATCTAGTGTCCCATTGAGTATGTCCCAGATGATTTGTCAACTTTGGGATCCCAAAGATCTCTAGGCTAGTTATAGTATATTTCATTGTAAGGCTTTTAAAGAATGTGCACCACATGAACCTACAAAAAGTTATATTAGATCTACCAAACTATGTTATGCTAAATATTAAATACACCCAAGTCTACCAAACTAAGTAATATAACGTCAACCAAACTCAACCAAACTCCACCAAAGTCTACCATAACTCTGCCAAACACAAATAAGTCAACCAAAGTCTACCATAGCTCTGCCAAAAGAAAACCAAACTCCACCAAACTCCACTAAACTCTACCAAGTGGCGAAGCTTACATTGTTGTCAACGGATGTCTTCTTATCAGCTCCGAAGAAATCCTCCATATCTATACCACGGCAAGTTCGTGATGCCCACTGCATAAGTGGAATCTGACCTTCTCTTCTACCTCCACACAGTACTCTTAGATGTGGGATATGCTCGAAGGCCCTTATTACAAGAACATGCACACAGCCGTACAGATTTAACGTTGAAGCGCGCAGTGATGATTGAGAGAGCGATTTGAGTAGGGCTTGAAATGCTACTCTGCTCCAAGGATGCCTCTCAAATCTTTTCGGATCTATTACCAATTTCGCATAGTAGACTGGGATCCTACAATTGGTGTGCAAACCGAAATTAGCTACATACACCACCACTAGTAAACCCACCATCTTCCTCTTCGCAAGTTCCCACTCTTTACATCACTTTAATATTTGCTCAAGCTCAACGAAGTTAGGACCATCACCGTGGATTAAACCCATCTCAGCCCATAAATCTCCTACAACTAAGTTTGCATCATTAGGATCAAGCAATCCACAGTTGAGTTGCGTGATATGGTGAAACTCATTCAAAAAAAATCTGACTGACCGACCATCGGCCAACACCCACACCTCATGCACCTTGACTGTCTAAAGCATATTCCCCAATAGATGTTGCACATATCTGCTTGCCCATATGAACCCTGCGCTAGCAAAATGCAGTATATAAAACCAAGTTAAGAATTCCTCTAAATTTATGCATCAGTAATACAAGGTTAAACTAATTGAACCTCTTGTGCGTATCGTATCGATGTAGTACTTAAGGATCGAATCCACAAAGAGAAATGGTTACACTATCAATCTTTTGACAAAACTTAAACTAAGACAAAACAAATAAAGATGGAAACTAAACGAAACTATAACGATATAAAAACAATAAATAAACGCATCAGGTAAAGAAAATTCATCAGGAAATAAGGAATCAAATTAAGAAAACTATTCAGGGCATTCATTCAACCAAATTTCGACTTAGACATAGAATTCTAGCAAACCCATTGTTGTGGTGCCTACTACTATGTTTATCAACCTGGTGCTCCTAGCTATTGTTGGTCGATCCAATGGTGGGAAGGCTTTCAAAAGAATCCAAACTTATGACGCTTCTGCATGTTTTTGCATCTCCATATGCTTGTTTTTACTTCAAACAGCTCATCTTCTCCAAATATGACCTTTGACCTGAAAAGACTCTAAAACAGATAAAAGACTCTAAGACATATACTTTGACTCAATAAAATCATGGAAAACAAGGGTTAAAACCTGATAAAACACCGTCTATCAACTCCCCCAGACTTAATCTTTTGCTTGTCCTCAAGCAAACATAAAAACCATGAATGAGAAAGAAGTTTGAAAGCGTGGGAAGTCCTTTCCCCTCCCCCGGACTTAGTTTCTTGCTTGTCCTCAAGCAAGCAACGACTGATAAGAGGTTTGAAAACGGGGGAACTCCTTCCTTCCTAAGAACACCACAAAAAAAATCCCTTTAGTAAGGCACATGAAAACATACCTGATAGAGTCGAGACCACCTTATACTTCCCTCAGAATTTACATCTGTCCTAAGCAAACTCCACAATCCAAACAAGCAATCCAAATGCACCATACCAACTTCCTAAAGTATCTAAGTGCGGTCTAATCAAGGGAATATCCTTGAAAGGACAAATGGATTCTTCTTCAGCCATAACATGAACACAAAGACTATCTTCCCTATGGTTCCTTTTCTCTCATTTCATTCACTTTACAGCCGATTTTCCCTACTTACCTAGGGTATCATTTTATTTTTTCTATCGGCTGTGCAACCAATTTTTCCCTACTTTCCTAGGGTATCATTGTATTTTTTTATTGGTTGGTTCTTCAGTAACTCAAAGAATGTAAGCAAGAGTAGCATCATTGAAGAGAGGAATCTGATCATATGCATACCAATCCCCTTGATAAGAAGATTATTTTAAGCTAAGTGTGAAGTGGACATGAGATTCTTCGAATACCTGAGAGGATATGGGTAACATTGAGAAGTTTCACAATCTCTAGGTTTTCCAATAGTCATAGATCTCTGTCAAGCTTGAACCAATGGTCACTTAAGTTCCTGAAAATATACCTACTCCTCAAAAAATTATAGTTCCCTACAATGGTTTAGACTCAATAAAAGACTCACTCAAGAGAGATAACAAAAATACTCAAAAAGAAAAAAAAAGAAACAAAACGCGTTAGTCACCACAAGTAAACTCCCCAAGACTTATTTCACACCATCTCGTTGTGAAAATAAATCCATAGAAGTAAAACTTCCACAAAAATATCATAGGAATACAAAGGGAGATAATGGAGAAGTGAAATGAACCTGAGCATATGGATTGATCAATCTCTAAGTAGAACGATCGATCTCAATTTCTCGGATAGATTGATCGATAGATCTGGGTGACGTTTGATCGATCAAAGCCTTTACTGAAACTTCCCTCTTTTGATGATCGATCGATCACTCCTGTGGAGATCGATCATTGGGTCGAGTGCGAGGTTCTATGAAGACATGATCGTTCGATCATTCTCTCGATAGTCGATCATGAGATCGAGCGTGAAACTCCTGGTAGTCGAGGATCGATCGATCCCAGCGTTGATCAATTGATCACAGTATCTCGACCAGATTTCTCTTACCTGAAACAGACAAAAACAAAACAAAAAAAACATAAAAAGAAAAATGCAGGTTACAAAAAGTATGTACGAGTGGGTTTCCTCCCACTCAACGCTTGTTTAAAGTCATTATCTTGACTTCGAGCTCAGATGTTAATCATGAGAATCAAAAGGTTGAGCCAATGCACCTTTGGTCCTTCTTCTGTTTTCACAATAGACAACAAACCAAAGATTTGCCCATAATTGCAGAACCACATGTTTATCAAAGCAAGCTACCACAAGTGTAAAATATTTCCTAAGATATTCCTTAAAGTTCGAGTTATCTGGAGGATCAAATGCAGTTGATGGAAAAATGAAATCAATCTCAAGGTTAGTCGAATTTACTAAAGAGTACTCATCTTTATCTTGAGACTTACATGATAATTCCAAGCATTCATCAATGAGTAAGAGGTTGCTAGAGATAACCTTTTTAGTGCAGGGCAATGAAATCTCCTAAAAATCATCATTTTCAAGGGTTGAATCACATGTACCTTCCAATTGAGTTTGTGTTTGTTCTTGCATAAGAACGCTAGCAACCCAATTCTCATACTCTGATCCATCGCTAAACACGAGCTTGGCAATCTCGTCGACTTCTTTGTCGTAGTCAATGATAGAGGTTACTTCAGCATCCTAAACAGTCTTGGTCTTTTTCTTCTCAATAAGTGTACACACCGCTTCAAACTTACTATTGATATTGTTGTACAGCCTATTGATTTTTGCATTGATTTCCAACGTAGTCTGCTGTGAAGTTGCTGCACTGTAGCTTTAATCTCACTCTGATCAGAAGATTCCTCCTTACAAGTTTGATCTTGGAAATACCTTTCACCCGTTCCCTCATGATGTAAGTAGTCATTACATGACTAATCATTGTATGACCAGCTATTACATGACCACCCAATCAATCCAATCTTATATCTTATTGTCAATTCCTTGCTTTCATGTTAGCTACACTTGATTCAATGAAGAAAATAAAAATAATAATGTTAGTAAAGGAAATCTTAGACTTAAGTTCAATCTTAGATCAAAAGGCAACAAAATTTGAATCTATAATCTGATGATCGAGTCGATTCCTCTAATTATTATAGTGTTTTTTATTTATTTATTTTGTTGCAACGACCCAATTGCAAGAGCGGAGCTCTACCAACTGAGCTATATCCCCCCGAGCCAAGTCCCCGACAGTGGCGCCAAAATTAATACAAGATTAATTATACCAATTTAACCTCTTGTGCGTATCGTATCATTATAGCACTTAAGAATCAAATCCACGAAGACCAATGGTTACACTATCAACCTTTAGAGAAAACATAAGCTAAGACAAAACAAATAAAGATGGTAACTAAACAAAACTATCACGATATGAAAACAATAAATAAACACATTAGGCACTAGAATTCATCAGGAAATAAGGAATTGAATTAAGAAAACTACTCAGGGCATTCATTCAACCAATTCTCGACTTAGACATAGAATTCTAGCAATCCCACTTTCGTGGTGCCTACTACTATGTTTATCAACCTGGTGCTCCTAACTGTCATTGTTCCTAGAGATGTAAACATGCATTATTGATTGGGTCTAATATGTCCACGACTATCCTTAACAATCATTTATCGTTGGTTAAAGCTAATTGCTCATCTAAGCTAGTTTAGGGATCTAACAAGCTTTTGGAAAGTTAAACAACCTCAGATCATAGATTAGGTGGCCAGTCTAACCTGAGCATTAAATTCAGTCTTAGATGGAGAACACATAACATCGAGGCCTATTTGTTCCTAATTCATTGAATCCCTAAATCCCTAGAAATCCCTAAACCTGATTGGTAAACTACTCAAGCATAGTAGAAAGAACAAATAAAGAAGAAGAATAGATAAACATAATGATAAACTGAATTAAATAGAAATAGGGTTCATATATCTTCTCCAATGGTGTTGTGCAGGATAGAGATCTTCTCTTTAAAGGTTACAAGAGTGGCTGCTAAAAATAATGATAGGATGCCCTAGAAGTTCTTAGTAATCTATTTATATAGGCTAAAAAGGTACAAAATAAGGAAAATTTGTTTTCTCTGTGCAATATCGATGATCGCTCGATCAAAGGGTTGATCGGTAGATCAAGGGGTAGAATGGTCGATCTTGATCTTAACAGGTCGATCATCAGGTCAAGCGCATCTTCTAGTGATCGTCATATCTTCCTAACCGCTTGTCCGATTTTGCTCAAACCACCTGCAAATGAAAAAAAACTCACGTGCCTACCTTGTGTCCAAATTTCAGCTCGATCCAATGGTGAAAAGCCTTTCAAAAGAATTCAAACATCTGACGCTGTTGCATGATTTTGCATCTCCATATGTTCGTTTTCACTCCAAAAAGCTCATCTTCTCCAAATGTGACCTATGACCTGAAAAGTCTCTAAAAAAGACAAAATGACTCTAAAACATATACTTTGACTCAGTAAAACCATAGAAAATAAGAGTTAATAACCGATAAAAATACCGTCTATCAATCAGCACCGAAAAGATCCATCATCATTGTTATTCTCTTCAATGTGCAGTAGTGGTTAGTGGTTTTGTTTATCAATCAGAGCCTTCTCGTTGAAATCACCCTTTTAGGCTACTTCTACTCCTCCTCCATAGCTATGTTCCTATGGAAAAAAAACAATAAAACAGTTTATAAATAAATCAACCAAAGTCTACCACACTATATAATAACTCTACCAAATTCTACCTAAATCTACCAAAGTCTACCACACTATGGACTAGCTGTACCAAAGTCTAGCTAACTCTACCAAAGTGAACTACACTATGAATAAATCTACCAACCTCTACCTCACTAACAAACTAAAAATCGAGAGAGAACCCATAAAATCACCAAAATCTACCAAAGTGCAAACAAAGAATCCAGACTAAACCTAGAAAATATAAACCCTTAATCTTGGAATACATCATTTACTTTTAAAAAATTATGCCTTGAATCATGAAATCTGTAAGCTTAGAACTCGAAATGTCTCAAACCCTTGAAAAAACAAAATCAAAATCAAAATGTTAGGAACCCTACAAATGAGAGTTCAAAATTGCAAAAGATATACTACATTACCTTCAATCTGAAAGAGAAATATAGAACCAGTAGAGAAAGTCAAAGAAGAAGACTAATTTCAGAGAAGAAGATTTTCGAAGAAGAAGAAGAAGACATTAGATGAAGAGAAGAAGGAGAATACATAGAAGAAAAAGACAAAGAAGAGAACACGAGCAAAAAAAGAAGAAGAAGAGAACGCGAGAGGAAGAAGACAAGATAATGCAGGGAAGAAGAAGATGAAGACGAAGAAGAAAAAGAAACCATTTTAGACAGTTTTTTTAGACAATTGTTTTTCTAATGATAGTATCGTAATAAATTGGACATGTCATTCTATTTGTGACTTTTCCTATCCTTTTTGTCCAGATTTTAGAGGATTATTTGAGTAATAATGTGATAATTGTAAACTATTTGAGTCATTATTTCTATTATAAAAGAGAAAAACAAGAAGATAACGAAGGAATTGGAGATGATAGCTGGTGCGAGCAATGCAAAAGATGAGAGATGAAAGAGAAAATCAAAGGCTTAAAATCATATGTAGTGAAACGAAAAGTGAGATTTAAATGAAGTTGATGTGGAGTAAGTGGATCTGACGTGGATTCAAGAAAAGTGAAGGCCTTGCTTTTGGGTCAAACAGATATGATGTGGCCTTACTTCATTCCCTTGGAGAAAATCATTTGGCACAAAAGGGATTTAGCACCAAAATGGATAAAATATGGAAAGAATGCAGAATGAAAGTGAAGACTGACTCAACCCAATTTGTTTATATGATAGTAGAACATGAGAGAGGTAGAAGAGTCAATTCTGAAAGTTTTGTATGATGCAAAAAATAAAAAGGAGCTGCGAGAGCTTGGAGCAGCAAAGAGTTTTGAAATATTTTAAAGACCAAATAGGGAACCCTAGAAGTATGGAGACTATATATAAGGAATACTTAACAACTTGGAAAATGTTGAGCTTCAGATTATAGTTATTGAGAGTTCAAAAGCTCTAAAGGTTTTAGAGTGTTCTTGGTGAGTGAATCTGAGACTGTTACAATACTACAAACCGGTAGTTTTGTATGAGTTTTAGGTATTGTGGAATACGACAGTTTAAACTTAAGGGTTGATTTATTGTAAATCAGAATAAACAAGACAATACTTTCTTTGTATTATTTCTAATACAAAAGTTCTAAGAAAATGGTGTCGTGTGGCACTAGGAATACTACAAGATTGCACGCTATGGTTATTATGAACCGAATCGATATTTTATTTATTTATTTTGTTAATTTTTAATGAGATCTTATGGTACATTTGATTCATTAAAGAATTAATTTTCTTTATGAGCTAATTAGATTGGTTAATGATTGTGCCCAAGAGATTAGGTCCAGTTTTTTATTTTCCTTAGGCAAATTCAGATAAACTTATTTAGAATAAGAAGCCTAATTCATTAGGGTCCATCTTATTTCCTTTTAATGAAAAAGGCACATGACCCATTATATAATTAGATTTTCCACTAGAAATTCCCTTTATATTGTTTTTTTGTTATCAATAAAGATTTAGCCGTTTTTGAGAAGAGAAAAACCAAGGAGGGACGACCTCCAAACCCTAGACATTGAAGAGAGCATCTCCTTCGTTTGGATGGCCTAGTTGCCGTTGCAAGTTTGCTTCCATTTCTAGGAAGTACTATAGATGTGAACTCCAAGTTCTACTATAGGAGAGATTTATGGCTTGATTGAATTGTGCTTCTGTATGTCAGAACAATCACAAATCTCCACCAATGTGAGGTTGTTCTTCCTATCCAGGTGGTCTTTCAGAAGATCCCCTATCTATTGATCTTCTGTGCCCTACACTATCTAGTATCAGAACCACGGATCATGTTCTTAGCCCGATCGCCCGATCTGTCCGCCGCTTTCACCTCGTCTATGCATTCCACCATGAAGAACCTCAAATGCTACCAACACTCTTATCTAGGCACGCAAATGAAAAAGAAGAAGCGGAGGAAGAATACGTTTTAGAATCATCCAAAATAATTTGAGTATATTCTTCATCCTTTGATCTACGTATAGCCAAAAGGAGAATCAAATTCAGAGTTGTAGTTCAAAAGTTAAGGAGTTTCCCCCAAGATTAAAACCTGGTGATGGAATCCGTGCTAAAGAGCAGTTTCCTGACGAACGAGGAGTCAGAAGACAATCAACATATCACAGGAAAGTCCCGAGAGTATAGCTTTATGATCAGTTTTCAAATCCAGATTCTTATATTTTAATAAACGGGAAGGCGTGGTTTAAGTTGATAGGTCGAAAGCGTGGTGTTACAACCACATCATCCCCATCCATTTTCACCATGGATCACAAGCAGCAACAAGCATCACGGGTTATGGCTACCACTCGTGGCACGAGTCATTCCTCGAGCTTCACAATGGACTTAGAGAGTACTGGTTAAAGATTGATGGGCACGTCCATATCTCGAATAGCTGAGCCGGACTCAAAGGAGGAACATACACAACATTCAATGACTAAAGTTGATAACATACAAGCACTCTTTGATCAATTCCAGATGAACCATGATGAAACAAGCTGCTATTTTAATTTAAATGGATTCCTCACTCAAACAATAACGTTCATAAAGTTGAATCACCTCCAAAAGAGCTCAAAGCTGGAAATTATGAATTTTGTAAATCGGCTGATCTGCTGCGAGAGCGATCGCGAGTATAGGACAGAGATTGATGTGGACAGTTCAGCTAAGATATAGTCTGTACATAAGACCACTTGGAAGATGTTATTGGTTCTCCTGTGGTTCCAACGATCCATAGAATGGAAGCAAAAGAAATTGGAGGTGAAAGTTAGGAGACCTACAAGTTGGCTGTTCAGTATTGCATGCGATTGCATATCTAAGACAAAACTTGAGTGGTACAGCCAAACTCGATGACAAACTAGACCTCAGGTCTATTGGGTATTATGCGCAGATCTCTTATGGCTTTAACAAGCTGAGGAGCCGAAGGAATTTTAACTAGAGCCTCAACGTACACCCAATCTTTTTGAAACGATGAAACTCACTCGATTCGCTGATACCTCTCAAGTTCGGGATCAATTCTACAGCATATTGAAGACCTTAACCATTTCATTTCCGTGTGTGTGAGGTAGACCAACTTTACGGTGTTGTGATAAAAACCAAGTGATGATGCCATGAGTAAGAACGAGAGCAACAAGACCCCCATCGGATTCGAAGATGAATCTCTCTGACCAGGAGGGATATAGTATAGCGTGACACAAAGAAGACTACAAGATTGTATGCTATCTCTTATGGGCCTAATCTATCTTTTTTATTTATTTTTTAGGTTTTAATTAGACCTTATGGCCCATTTGATTCACTAAAGATTTAATTGCTCTTATGGACCAATTAGATTGGTTAACGGTTTGGCCCAGGAAATAAGGTCGAGTTTTTTTTATTTTTTAGGCAAATTTTGATGGGTCTAATAAGAATAAGAAGCCTATTTTCTCATTGCAAATTTTATTTTCTTTAAATGAATGAGGCCCATTCTCAAGTATGTAATAAGAGTTTCCACCAAGAATTCCCAAGATATTTGTTTCTTTATCAATAAAGATGTGGTCATCTTTGAGAAGAAAAGTACCAAGAGGGAGGACCTCCAAACCCTAGCCATCGGAGGGAGCATCCCCTTTGTCTGCATGCTCTAGTTTCAGTCGTAGGTTCACCTCCGTTTCTATGAAGCGCTGCAAGTGTGAACTCTGAGTTCTATTCCATGAGAGATCTATGGCTTGATTGAATTAGACCTCTAGATCTAAGAGCAAGCACAAATCTCCATCAATATGAGTTAATCTTCCTATTCGGGTGGTCTCTCAAGAAATCTCATATATGTTGATCTGCTGGGCCCTGCACTAGAAAAGCACTGTGTCTGTGTTAGTAATCTTGTTACTCTTGTATATTTAATGGCAGAGGGAAAAATTGAGTGCAGCCCCGTACAAGAATGACCCTATGAAGTCTGGGAGGGAAAGACACCAAACCTATGTTACTTCCGTGTATTTGGGTGTGTGTGCCACATTAAACGATAAAGTCATTTGGGCAAGTCTGATACATGAAGTGATGAAGGTATATTTTTGGGGTATGCTACAAACATCATGTCATCTAGAGTGTACAACAAACGATCAAGGATGGTCATGGAGTAAATCAATGTTGTGTTTGATAAAGCAAAGTAGTCTATACTGGTCATAGTGTCTGAACTTGACTCTACAGAAAAAATGGTTAATCAAGATCAAGAAGAGGTTAGCAAAGAAGATGATAGTATCATATAGGAGGACGATGGTTTAAGCATCACTGCAACTGAAAAACTTATCGAGTGCATAAGAATTACTCATAGTCAGATATGGTTGGACATATGGATGAAAGGGTTACCTCAGGTAGACAGATTGATTTTAGAGAAATGATTGAATTATTTTGTTTTTGATAACAAGGTTTTTTGGTCTATGGCTATCAAATCATTGAGCATAGTGGAAAGTAGAGTGGATTGTCGAACCAATAATCGGAGATACTTGCAAACAGCCTATCTAGTACAAAGATCTAGTCCAAGAAACCTAAAATTCTGTCACAAAGTTAGGCCAATATTTAGATGAGCTCTTAAACTAGCTAA
>OVBA01009225.1:0-11018 GCA_900406435.1 Lepidium aucheri | reverse complement strand
AGTCTACTCACATTTTGTGAATTCTTGTCACACTACTCTTCGATCATGGTTGGATCATAACCATTCTCCACAAACAATAGCTAATTGAACCATTACCTGAAAATAACATATATAAACCATATTAATAAGAATAAAAAAACTAGACATATAGTCTATTAATAAAAAAAAAGACTCCATACGAAGTCTACTATATAACTAGGAGACTTCACCAGTATACTTTGTTAACTTCATTTGAAGTCTACTTAGAATGAGCCACTACCTATATTATTCCTAAAATTTACACATAATATATAACCAAATAAGACATGCATAAAAGCAATAAAAGTATCAAATAAACTTAAGAAAAATACAATAAAAGCATGGTTTAAATACATTTTTTTTGTATTTGTAGAAGTCTACAAATGAAGTCTGCGTTTAAAAAGTAGACTTCTCTTGAAGTCTATTCTAAGAAAAGGAAGTCTGCAAATGAAGTCTACTCTAGTACGAGTAGACTTCTTTAGGTTATTTTTGCAATTGACCAGATTTTGACTTTTCGGAGTAGACTTCATTTTGAAGTCTACTAGACACGGGGTTAGTTTTGCAATTGACCAAATGTTGACTTTATTAGTAGACTTCAATGTGAAGTCTACTACTATAGGGTAGACTTCTAGAGGTATCTACTCGAATTCAAGAAAAGTTAGACTTTTATTATGAAGTCTGGTCAAGAAGTCTACTTCAAAAGTAGACTTCAACAAAAGTCTACTCGAAAAGTAGCGTAGACTTCTCTTGAAGTCTACTTTATATTAATAAATAATGAACATTTTAATTTTGAAAAGTATACTTTAGGAGAAGTCTATGAGAGTCGTAGACTTCCCTTGAAGTCTATTTCTGAAGTCTACTTTTCTCTTGATGTCTACTTTTGAAGTCTACTTATCACGTGAAGTCTACTAATATTTTGGTTAATATTTGCTATTTTCGGTCAATTTCAAAACTAACCCTCTTAGAAAAAAGTAGACTTCAGGTGACGTATGCAGACATCAAGAGAAGTCTACTTAAATCATGTGAAGTCTACTAAAAAAGTCAAACTATTGGTCAATTGCAAAACTAACCCAAATTTAAGTAGACTTCTCTAGAAGTCTGCAAAAAAAAATTTGTGTCATCAAAGAAAAGCATGCAGGNCATGCAGACTTCTAGAGAAGTCTACTCTTATAACCCAAAAATTTGGTCAAATGCAAAATTCATTTCTGCGTTGACTAGCAGACTTCAAGAGAAGTCTACTTTTGTCAGTAGACTTCTAGTGAAGTCTACTCACTGTAAATTTTCGAAAATCTTCAAGAACTTAGGTAGATTTGGGTTAACAACATGTTTACCTTTTTTGAATGCACAGAATGTCGAAATAAGCTTTAAATCGTTACTATTGGCTTCAAATAGCACCGAAAATGAAAGATTAAAAATTTCAAGACCTTGAAAACGGAAATTAGTAAGTTTTTTAGATAGAATTGAAGAGAGAATGAGAGATTGTTAGGTTAGAATTGATGAATAAGCATAATGAGGTGAAAATTGATTGGTGATTGTGTATTTAGAGCTTCAATTTTGGTTGGTAATGGTGGGTGAGAGAATTGAAGAAGATGGCAATTTTGTAAATATTTGAGATTTGAGACCTATTTTAGACTTTTTCTTTGTGAAAAAAATAAAAGTTGATGGCAAAATCGAAATTATGGGAAAAATAAGGGTAAAATCAGGAAAAAAATGTTGCAAAAAATGGGGGTAGTTTTTTAATTGACCCAACTCAATGGGTCAATTTTGCAACTACCCCTACATTAAAAGAGGATGAGTTTTTTTAGAACATAAACTTTGAACTTTTAAAATAATTACACTTTTAGACCTCTTATAAGAAATTAATTATGAAAAAATTATAAAATTAATAAGTTTAGTTTTAAACCCATGTAAAATCAAATCTTTAATAATCAATCATATATAATAGAAGATTTAAAATATAATTAACAAAAATTATCATTACAATTAAATTCGCCACTGCCTAGCTACTAGAATCTAGCGGTGACTCAAAAATTATTTAGCTACCATCGGTACGCAACCAAAAATTTTGGTTCTAACAATTGCAAAATTCAATTTTGCAACCAATATTATTAAGATATAGCCACTAGTAAATTAGTGGCTATGTAGCCAATTTTTTTGCTATTTATATTGGATAAAGATTATATATATATATATATATAATAAATTAAAATATTACATAAAAAAATTTATGAAAAGTTTTAAATTTCTTTTCTACATATATTATTATGATTGAAATTGTTTAGAAAACATGCATATATAGCGCAATATATACATAATTACGTATATAAATTTTGTTCATATTACATTTAAATATAAGTGTCATTATAAATGGATCAGCTGGGAAAAAAATATAAAAACTCGCCAAATCTGCAGTGGTGATATTGGTGTGATAATTAACGGTTATCGTTCTTTTCTTTACAACGGTGATAGTTTTTGGATTTTACGCTGATGATGTGGATTGGACCACTCCTTCATTACTGATTTTGGCGGTTCTTCCCACCTTGTGGTTTGCATACTACGCAATTCTTCCTTGCTTTTTTATGAAATTTCTACATTCGTTATTCTTTTTTCTTGTTCACAATGTCAAACAACCAACGTCGAGCAATGCAGGATTTGGATTTAGGTTCTGATGATGCGCCATTTATCTTCCCTCAAGATGTTGCAGCGAAAGCCGAATCTGGAAACCGCTTCATCATTGTTTGCCGTCCACCGGTTCCTCATCATCAAAATTGCATCCCTATCATGCACTTGGACTCAGTTTGGAGTTTCTTAGGGTCGAGTAGTTGAAAACGAATACTTTAAGTTTATGTTTCCAACAGAGGAGGCTATGGATCTTGTTCTCCGTCATGGCCCTTGGTGTTTAGCTGATCGAATGCTCGTTCTTCAACGCTGGTCCCCATCTATGAACCCTTAGTTAATGGACTTTATCCCCTTTTGGATTCAAATCCGAGGAATTTCTCTTTAGTTTTTGAAACAAAAAGTTGTTTCTCACATTGGTCAGATGCTTGGACCGCTCTTAGAAATTACTTAACTGAATCAGCATCTCGTGTGGATTATGCTCGTGTTTGTGTGCACTAGGACATCCACTTACCATTGCGTTTCCAGAGAAACATTCAATTTACACCCGGTGTCGACACTCTCATTCATTTTTGGTATGAAAGATTATGTGGATTTTGTGAAACTTGTGGAATGCTAACACATGACACAATGGCATGTTTGATTACCAATGGTGGTGGAGCATCTTCAGGGAGTGACAATGACTCAGACAATGAGAACCCAAGAAGTAAAGGACCGAATCAATCTGGAGTTCGCATTGAAGAGATCAATGAAGATGGTGCAAAAGAACCAGAGAATGTTGAAGAGATGATGAACACTGCGGCTTCACTGCCTCCGACTAATGGGTATCATGACTTCTCAGATGGTATCCATATCTTTGTAGACAACCCTCTGAATGTTATTGATGAGAATCGTACACATATGGTACCTATGGAGACTGAAGCATTGACTCTCTCTGGCCGTAAGAGGAAATCCGGTAATGAGGTGAATGTTGGAATTCCTCCTAAGTGTATGGTCCGAGATGCAGATATGGATAATGGAGCATATTCAACCTTTGTTAACATCGAAAAGATTCAAGGTTTGGTAGAACATAAACCACCCAAGGAGTCATGATCACAACTGTTTGGAACTAACAAGGTCTATGCATTGATCTGACAGCTCGACGTCTAAAGGAGATACAACGAAAGCATCTCCTGGACATGATATGCATGTTGGAAACAAAGCAGAAAGATGATGTGATCCATGATCTTTGTGGTGCTTTAGGTTCTGATAGATGTATAATGGTTCCTCCATGTGGTATGTGTGGAGGAATAGCAGTGTTTTGAAAGAATGCAGTCTATTTTTTTTTATTGACTTTCAGTCTCCAAATTTAGTCAACTGTATGGTTTAAAGTAATAGAAATCATTTCGCTTTATCTTATGTGTATGGTTTTCCTCAAAAGCAATTTCAAAATCAATTCTGGGAACGGCTTGAGAGAATGTCTACAATTCGCAGTTCACCTTGGTTGGTTGTTGGTGATTTCAATGAAATGAAAAGAAATGAAGAGAAACGTTGAGGTGTTCCCAGACCAGAACACTCTTTTTGTGACTTTCATACAATGATCACAACATGTGAGTGACTTGAAATCGATTAGAAATCGTTTCTCTTGGACTGGAAAAAGATATAATCACAATGTTTAGTGTTTTCTTGATCGTGCTATGGCAAACAAGGAATGACACAGCTTATATCCTTCTGCTCAAGTTGAATTTTTGCCATTTGAGGGTTCAGATCATCGACCCCTAGTTGTTAGAATCTCAAGTGATACTGGTTCTCGCTAGGGACAATTTCGTTATGATAAGAGAATGTATCAGTATGTTGATTTTAAAGATATGGTAGTGGATACTTGGAAGAGTTTGCCGTCATCTGCTTTTTTTGATAGTAGAATTAGAGTTTGTCGACGTTCTTATATCTTTGTGGAAAAGAGATAATCCGGTTAATTATGCTGCCCGTATTTTTAATTTTAAAAACAGATTGGATCAAGCATATTCTTAGGATAATATCTCAACAACTGAGATACATAATATCCGTTAGGACAACAAGCTTATAAAGATGAGGAACAATATTGGTGTCTCAAAATTCAAAATCAATAGTTGAAACAGGGATATCACAATACAAACTTTTTTCATGCTGTAATTAAACAAAGGCTGGTTCGTAAGCGTATTTTGGCGGTAAAAGATGATCAAGGTGTGTCTTGTAGAGGAGATTGTGAGGTGAGATTGGCATCAATTAATTTCTTCACTAATTTCTTAAGTATACACAAGTATCTTATGATTCTTATGAAGGAATTTTCAACACTTTCCCGACAAGAGTTACAACTGACATGAATAGAGAGTTAAACAAACATGTTACAAATGAAGAGATTACGAAGGCAACTTTTGATATTGGCGTTGATCATGCTCCCGGACATGATGGAAACAGTGGAGCTTTTTTCACCAAATTTGGAATGAGATCAAGGAAGAAGTCTATCATGAGATCTGTTGTTTCTTCACAACGAGGGTCTTGCTGGCTGGTACGAATCATAGCAATATTTGCTTGATTCCCAAATCTGATACTCCTAAAACTATGAGTGATTTTTGACCTGTTGCACTTTGTAATGTTTGTTATGAAATCAATTCTAAGCTTTTAGTGCTCGTTCAAAAGGAATTCTTCCCATTATGATTAGTGAAGAGCATGCGGCTTTCATTCCTCAGAGGAACATTGTTGATAATGTTATGGTGGCGCAGGAACTTCTCCACTCTTTAAAATCATGGAAACGATGGTCTAAGTCCTATATGTCTATAAAGACTTACACTAAAGCTTATGATCAATTAGAGTTGAAATGTATATGTGATACATTACATGCTATGGTTTTTTCAGAAATCTGGATCGGTTGGATTATGCACTGTATCAAGACAGTGACTTTCTCTGTTCTTAGAAATGGTTCCCTACATGGTTTAATACAACCTGATTGTGGAATTTGTCAGGGAGATCATTTATCTCCCTATATCTTTATTATTTATGGCGAGGTTCTCAGTTTTCTTCTATAATGAGCTGTGTGTGATTCATCTCTTAAAGGGATGAAATTAGCAATAATGGTCCAACGATTAACCATCTTCTCTTTGTTGATGATGTGTTATTCTTCTGTCATGCACAGCCTCACTCATCTAGAACAATCAGGTCCATTCTCCAACGTTATGAAAGTGTTTCAAGACAAAAAGTTAACATCAACAAATTGGCTATTACCTTTGGTTCAAAAGTACATCCTTTGGTGAAAACAAGACTACGCAAAATTCTGAATATACACAACGATGATGGCGGATGGAAGTGTCTTGGTCTTCCTGAGCAAATTGGACAAAACAAGAAAGAAATCTTTCAATATATAATTGAGAAAGTAAGGCAGAGAACTCAAGGTTGGAAAAATCAAATTCTATCGGATGCTGGAAAAGAAATTTTACTGAAGATTTTGGCTATGGCTCTTCCGGTTTACACAATAAATGTGTTCAAACTTCCGATAGGAATCTGTTGAGATAAAAAACTGTATATTTGCAAAGTTTTGGTGGAATAAAGGGACTAATCGTACGGCTATGTCTTGGCTCAGTTGGAAGAAAATGAGTTTGACAAAGAAAGATGAAGGAGGACTAGGTTTCAGGGATATTGAATGTTTTAACAAGGCGATGCTCGGTAAACAAGTTTGACGTATTTTACAGTCTCCAGACATTTTAGTGGCTCGGCTTCTTGTGATCGCTACTTTGCGGATTATAATATCATTGAGGCTACTCTGGGATCAAAACCTTCCTTCCTTTAGCGATCATTACTTGTAGGTAGAGACCTAGTTAAACATGGATTATGTTGTTTGATTGGTGATGGTAAGGATATTCAGGTTTCGACTGATCCCTGGCTTCCCACATCACCCCCACGGCCACCACAAAGATTAACCTATTCTAATAGTCAAGTAACTCATGTTTCGGATTTGTTTCTCCCTGACTACAAAGGCTAGAATAAACTTTAATTGGATTCTCTTTTTTATGGCCGAAGATGACACAAAGATTATGAAGATTCGATTGAGTTCAATCCAAAACAATGATCTTATTGAATGGAACTACACTAAGCACGGCTCATACTCTGTCAAATCTGCATATTGGTTGGCTAAACACATGTCTGATCGCAGTTTGCAAAGATCTTGGACCTCAGTGGACACTAAACAGAGTACTTGGAAATTGAAGACTGCCCCAAAAATCAAACATTTTCTCTGGCGCTTTTTTCCAATGATATTGCCAATGATGTTAATCTCAAGACAAGGAACATTGTGGATAATACACAGGTCATCGATGTTGTAATCATGAAGAATCTCTTGATCATCTCTTTCTCACTTGTCATCATGTTCAAGCGATTTGGAGAGGTGTACAGTTTCCTTGTACTACCTTTCTTTATCCTTCTCTACCGTTTAAAGGAAAGATACGGCGTCTGATTCAATGTTCCTTACTATCTTCTTTATCTAATTTCCATTGCCAACTGCCTTTATGGACACTGTGGAAAAGTCGAAATCTCTTAATATATCAGCGAAAAGCAAGTAATTGGTAGAGTGATGTTAATTCAGCAATGCGTGATGCCGATGAATGGATAACTTCCACTACTTCTGACAATGATGACATTACAGTAACAAATGCTTATGTGGCTCACTGTAATATGAACTCGTGGACGAGATCAAAATAGGACTTTGTTAAATGTAACTATGATTGTAGGTATATTGATGATGCTTCTGATTCACGAGCTGTGTGGGTCAGACGTGATTCAAATAGTATATTTCTTGAAGCAGCAATGAGTACATGAACAATTTGTATCCTCTGTTTTAGAACCAGAGCTTCAGGCTCTGGCTATCGTTCAATCATTTTCGAGGGAGATAATCAGAATGTTGTTCATTCAATTAATGGTACTCAACAACACTTTGCTTTACACAATTGGATTCAAGAAATACATATTTACTTTATGAGCATATATAAGTCCTAAACAATTACATTTTACAAATAAAATATGTATGAGAATAAATAGATTAGGCAATAACTAAGATAATAATAATATATAATAATTTTTGTTTAGTTATTCTTCTCATATTTTTAGTGTATAGTGAAAGATTTTAATTTAATTAATGTGATATTTCCTAAATAAAATATAATAATTAGTGTATAATACTTTTATAGGTTATATGAAGAACATGGGTCAGAAACTTTTTATAAACAAAAATATATTAAAATATAAGATAATAGTAATAGGAATATAATTTAATTATCACATTTTATATATTAAAATGGAATACTTTTCATTTGAAAAGTAATATTAACTACATGATAAAATTAACGTATGATTTATAACTTCCCATAAAATAAGCGTAAAGAGGGTTTTATTTTTGAATTTTATATAAAATTCAAAATTAATAAAGATTTAATAAAAAAACTCTAAAAATATTAAAGTTAATAAAAATAAATTGGGTATAAATTCAGTTTTTGTTTGAGTTTGGATTCAGTTTTCTAGGTATATAGATATAGGGGTCATTCTGGTAATTTGTCGGGTTTAGTTCTTCTGATTCAATATTTTGTTCTTTTGATTTAAAACTTATTCAGATATTTTTATTTTTCCTATCGAACCGGTATAGATAGAATTCGGGTTCGGGTGTTTTTATATAATAATTCAAAATTAATAAAGATTTTAATAGAAAATCACTAAAAACTAAAATTTTAATAAAATCTATCAAGTACCGAGTTGGATTTTTATTTGGTTATGGTTTGACTTTGGTTTAGTTTTTCAGGTACATAAATTTATGACCCATTTAAAATACTTTGTTGAGAACGTTGTGGATTTAGTTCCTTTAATTTGGTTCGGATTTTAGGTTTTATACCCATGGATAAACTTTCATTTTTACATTCACAATAACTCTTTAGAATGTACTATTTTCAAAAAAAGCATAAGCTAAAATTAGCTTATGGTTTGGATCCGAAATTTAAGTTTTAAATCATGATCATTAATTTTAAATTTTAATTTCTTTTATCATCCAGAATATATTATATTCTCAAAAACATAAAAAAACAATTAACTAACTTCTTATATTACATCATTATACTATATTTTTATTCTTATTTTTAAATACATAATTAAAAAGGTGAAAAATTATTGATTAATAGTTTTAAAAATTTTAAGTTTTTCAAAAACAAGAAATTCAAAAAAGACGCTATAATATGGGTATAATTCTAGTTTATAATAAAGGTTATATTTTAAAAGGTTTTCGAACTATAAAATATTTTAGTAATAAATATCTTTTCATTCTGTATGAATGTGGTTAATGAGCTGATCAGTTGTGGTCAATATTGAAAAAAAAAATATCTTTTCATTCAAATGGTTAAATGTCATTTTTATAGTTTTTTCTATCATAATTTGGTTTTACGTAATCACTGAATCGAATTTGGGTTATAGAGTTTCGATGGAATTGGCAAAAACAAACATCCAAACATAGACCACTAATCAAATACCATATATAATAATTAGAAGTCTAGAATGTAGTCTCAACCAACTTTCAACCACCTGATCATGATTATATATTTATACTTTACATAAGTTAATATTTTCTTTAATAAAGCAAAAATCGTTGCACATTGCAAGTGGATTCATCATGTAAGGGTAATGCGTGAAGCCATGCAGTTCCTGAGATCTAGCCATGACGACCAAATCATGCATGTACATATCTTAAGCGACACTCTGGTCAATAAAGCGCTCATTACTTTGTTTAAACGAAATATAATCAAGGGCTCAGTTGATCATCATATAACTTATGGGATGTAAAAGCCAAACATCCTTGAAACGCAAGACAACTTTCACATCTTATCATTATCTTTTCTGTTTTATCTTCAAATGTTTAAACATCAACTTTTTGGTTAATTTTATATATATATATATATATATATCATTTTGGAGTAAAATTTTTGATAATTTTTCCTCTAGTTAGTTCTTGTAAAAGGAGCTGATGTGATGAATGGCTGCTCCCCTCTTTATAAATGAAGATATTATTATTTTTAGAAAAAATTACTCAAATAACACACAATTTTAGCATAATAACGAAAATAGTTTAAAAAAAAAAAATTTGAAACAGAGGGTGCAATTACTATTGCACCCTCGAATAAAAAAATAAAAAAAAAGCAAAGAAGAAACGACTTCTTCTTCTTCGCTTTTTTTTATTATTCTTCATCTTCTCTTTCGTTCATCTTCTTCTTCTTCTTCTTCTTCTTCTCCGTCGCCTTCTTCTTCTTCGTCTCCGTCTCTTCTTCTTCGTCTTCGTCTTCTTCTTCTTCGACTTCGTCTTCGTCTCCGTCAACTTATCTCCGTCGCTTTTTTCTTCTTCTTCGTCTCCGTCGCTTTTTTCTTCTTCTTCGTCTCCGTCGCTTTTTTCTTTGCGTTCCGGTATGCGTGGTCTTCTTCTTATGTTCTGCATTGCTCTCCGTTGTCATTTACTCGAGGTACGTTCTTAAAATTTGTTGTTTTTGCTCACAAATTTTTTGTATTTGTTCACGAATTTGAGTTTGCGTGCTTTAGGGCTTAGTGTACTAGACTGTTGATGGGTAGAGTAAAGTGTATCTTTATGATAGAGTTAACTGGCTCTATGATAGAGTTAACTGTCTTTATGATAGAGTTAACTGTCTTTATGATAGAGTTAAGTGTCTTTATGATAGAGTTGAGTGTGTCGTTTAATAGAGTACGGTGTGATAGAGTTAACTGTCTGTATGATAGAGTTGAGTGTGTCATTTAATAGAGTACAATGTGATAGAGTTAAGTGTGTTGTTTGATAGAGTTAAGTTTGCAGTGATAGAGTACGTTGTCGGTGTGATAGAGTTAGGTGTGTCGTTTGATAGAGTTAAGTTTTCCCTGATAGAGTACGTTATCGGTGTGATAGAGTTAAGTGTGTCGGTTGATAGAGTTAAGTTTGCATTGGTAGAGTATGTGTCGTTTTTATAGAGTTAAGTTATAGTTTGATAGAGTTGTGATTTGTCTTGGTAGAGATATGTTACTGTGTGGTTGAGTTGACTATAAATTGTTATTTTCTTCAGGTATGGCTGCAGATAAAGGCAAGTACCCTCGTAAGCTATTTAAACACGGTCTTTCTGTGTCGAAGAACCGAAGCATAAACCACTACACAATCTTAAATACATTAGCAGCATGATGAAGGGGGTTGGTGAAGATGCGTACGTTGACATCAGGAAGAATTCATGCGTTGGTGTGTTTTTGAAGCTCGCAGACTCCGAATATGTCTTAACAGGGAGGCATGTACAGTACCTGCTATCTCAGCAGCTACGGATTGACAAGAAGTATGAGTTATGGGTGGTAGTTGGGACTCGGCCTATCAG
>OVBA01009224.1:0-11019 GCA_900406435.1 Lepidium aucheri | reverse complement strand
TTTTTATAAATATATATTATTCAACATATCATATATATATATATATAATTTGCTTTTTTAAATAGTTTTAAATGTACTATTTTTCTTTATATAATAAGAATACTAATGAAAATTACTTTTTGTTAGAAATAATTTTTAAAGATTTATTAGATTAGGATTTCTTTATAGATAAATATGATTCAAAATCTAGTGTGTATATATATATATATATATTTCGTTTTTATAAATATTTTTAATATAATATTTTTTTATATAATAAGATTAGTAATGAAAATTACTTTTTGTTAGAATTAATTTTTTAACAATTAATATTCTCGATTTTCTTTTAGATTAAGATTTCTTTTTAGATTTGGGTAAGCTAAATATTGAAGAAATATATTTAAATATTTTTATCTACTTTAAAAAAATAGATAAGTAAAGAAAAATTTCGGATCATTGGATCCGACACATGAAAGAATCGTGTTAATTACTAACTTTGAAAAACTTTTCTTATATATGGTCTGATTAAAAACATAAAGAAACTCAAGTATCATCATAGTAGGAACTCGAATTGTAGGTAATAATTTGGTGAGTAGATAAACTCCAATAAAATGGACTATAGCAAGATTAATAACAATGGACTATCAATAAAATTGCCATGCAAGCAGTCTTTTTCTCTCTTGTGTACATACAATTTCACCATTTTTATTGTTTATAAATTAAATACGAAGCACATTATAGCAGAAAACATTAATATTGAGTATACAAATAAGTATTTTCTTATTTAGAAGATTACATCTGTTCAAGATATTGTTGTTTAAATGATAGCTATGAATATATTATAATTAAAAAATTACTTTTAGAAATTTACATCTAATATTGTAATGATTACAAAAAAACATGCTTATAGCATCACTTATATTTTGCATCAGTTAAATCAAATTGATACAATTTAATGTTGATTTACATCATTTATAAAACAATCGATGTAAAATATAAATTTACATCAGTTGAACAAACGATGTATCAAATATGTATTTTTAACATTAATTAAAAATGATGCTAACTTGGTTTTAATTTTAAAATTGATATATATATATATATATATATATATATATTATTTTAAATAATTTTAAACAAAAAAACATAAACAAAACAAAAAAAATTAAAAAAAAGTTATATCTATATATTGTCATTTTTACAAGTGATAGAAAGTTAAAATTAAATTTTTGTAAATGATACAAATATTAACATCATTTATAATAAGTGATAAAAAATTAATATCATTTTTTACAAGTGACACAAAGTTAACATTAATTATCGTAAATGATATAAATATTAATATCATTTGTAATAAGTGATATAAATTTTAACATCAATTTTTCAAGTGACACAAAATTATCATCAATTATAGTAAATGATACAAATATTAGTAAACGATGAAAATAATTGCATCAATTGTTTAAATTGACACTAAGTATTTGAGTCACTACTTTCAGAGTCAATTTTTATAAGTGATATAAATAATGCTTGTGTCAATTAAAAACTGATGCAAACAATTAAAATAAATGACATAATACGCCTAATTTCTTGTAGTGATGTTTGATATTATTGTCTTGAGAATACGTATAGATTAAGTAATATGCATGTACGATGTTAAGTAAAATATATAGTTGAGTTGTTGAAGACTATCACATCACATTTACAATCCTGCATTGTGATCTTCTCACCAAATCTTATGACTATTGAAATCTACATTTTAAGACCTCTATATGATCTCAGTACTATATAAGAAACCATTCTCTAAACTCAAAGCACAAACTCTCAATACTCGCAGCATTTCCTAACATTTCTTTCTAAGTTAGTTTCCATTCAAGATATCACAATATGATGAACGTTCGCCTTCCTATTCTCCTCTCTTTGGTCTTTTTCCTTGTCTTTATTTCGTCGCCTATCTTGTTTGCTACACCTAGTTTTGCTTCTAGAGTAGGTAAATATCTAGTGCATCAAGAAGTGACAACGCCAGAGATTCCAGAAGAGCCGCTACCCGAGGAACCAGAGATTCCAGAAGAACAAGAGGTTCCCGAAGAGCCAGAAATTCCAGAAGAGCCTGAGGTCCCTGAGGAGCCTGAGGAACCAGAAGAGCCAGAGGAGCCAGAAGGACCAAGCTTTGGATTACCGTCATGGATTCCTAGCTTTCCTTTTCCTGGTATTAATGGTGGAGTTGCAAAGACAGAAAAGGCAAAACCTACATCTACAGTTGAAGAAGTAAGCAGTTCTAACAAGAAGCCATAGATGAATGGCTAAAGAACGTTCAAAGGGTTGTATCACGACAGTGAATATACTCTTCCATATTAATACTTATATAAGTATCTATGCAATAATAATTTTGGTTTGCGTTTAATTAAATATGAGAGGTTACTTTAAGTATCAGAGTTTCACGTTTGAGTCTCTTGATATAGTCTTGTTCCTGTCTCTCTTGCAAGGTGCATTTATATGTCTCTTTGTTACGAAAATTATATTTAAGTAAATCTATGTAATGTAATATAGTTAATCAAAGTTATATAATGTTTTTCTACACCTATATGGGTTGTATGTATATGAGTCCTTTGTAATGTAACTTCAAAGTTAACTTCCAATTTCGGCTGCAAGTATTGAACTTTTGTTTCGGAGTGAAAAATAAAAAATGTCGAACTTTGGTTCATTTGTGACTATATGAAAGTTCTAAAGGAGAAATACGTGGTCACCCCTTATATTTTGATATTTCGAACGAACTATAAGATATTGTAAACGATACAGTAAATATTACAAGACTATATAAATATTGTATCAATCTAGATTAGGAAATACTTTAAGCATATGTACCATAACGTTTAATATTGTGGGAGTAAATACAATTCTTCCTATTACAAACTCTCGTCACATTGACATGGTATCAAAGCATGTTTGCTCCAAAGTTTTAATCTAGTGATTAAACCTTTTTTTAAATATATTTTCGAGCCATTAAGATTCTTTATTCATGTTCATCATGAATTTCTGAATCTAAGCCATCGAGTTTCCTATCATTCAAGTCTATGATTGGCCTCTAAGTGTAAACCTAGTGCGTCTTCTATTCAAGCATATTATGTGCCTCTGAATCTAATGTTTCAATCAGTTTTTTTTTCTTTGTTTTCTTTAATGTATTGTTTGTTAGGAAAAGAAAAGAAAACATTAAAATCTAGCGTAGGTAGGATTTTTGATCCTTTGCACGAAGGTTTTCCATTTTTTTTTTCAAAACTTTCCAACAAAGCTTCTGTTTTAAAGCTTCAATGCTTCTTAGAGCACCCGCAACGGGGTGCTTAAGAAATTCTTAGCACAATTTTCAAAAATGATAATAATAAAATATTATGATTTTTAAGAATGAGTTTCTTAAATCTCTTATATAAGGACCGAATGGAACTGAGTTTCTTCACTGTTTCGCGGGTCTCACGACACGTGGCAGCTCGCGATTGGTCCATTTAAAAAATAAAATTTGACACAAAAAATAATAATAAATTAATCAAAAAGAACATTGGAAATCGAGCCCCCTCCGTAACACCGTTGCAGGTGCTCTTAGATCTCTACTTTTCTTTCTCTACTTATTTCATTATTAAAAAAAAAACAAAAAACATTAAGCTTCTTCTCCACGCATCAACTTCCATGGCTTCAAGCTTCAAAATTTGTTGCAAATCAACCACAGCAGAATCAAAACAAGATTTTGGACAATCTCAAGCTGATAATTCCACTTCACTTCATCACCACCTTGAACTTGAAAGGGGCATATAAGATATCTAAAAATATTAGAAGATATTGTAAATGATATAATAAATATTACGAAACTATGAATATTGTATCAATCTAGATTAGGAAATATTTTCTCTATATAAGCATATGTACCATAACGTTTAATATTATAAGAGTAAATATAATTCTTCCATTCACAAACTCTCATCACATTGACACAAACCCACTAATCCCTACCAATATGAAAGCTGTTTATCCTTCTATAGAATTGAAAAAACTTCAGAACTATAATTAGTGGAATAGTGGACGGTAAATGTAAAAGGAATGTTAGTTTATCAATATTGACCAAGATTGGTTGATTACTCTAGCTTTGCTTATTCATGTGACTAGGTGTGCATCAAGACAAAACATGAAATTAATATATGCCCAAGCTGGAACCTTCAATCCACGAATAGTACACAAAAAACACAACTCGTTCCATTATTTTCTTCTCTTGTCATTTGTCTTTTTTTCTTTTTTCCAACTTGTTCAAATTCATATTCTCCTCTCCAAAGATTTTCTTACAAAAGATCCAACCTCCCATACTCTTCTTTTATTTCTTCTCATTTATCAATCAAAAACAATATTCTTATACTCAAAAATCCTCTGAGTAATTCATATACCACAATGGGTTTCAAACCATTTCTCGAAGGTGGCATCGCCGCAATCATCGCCGGAGCTTTGACTCATCCATTAGATCTCATCAAAGTTCGTATGCAACTTCAAGGCGAACACTCTCTTTCTCTTGACCCTAACCCTAATCTTAACCTTACTTTTGATCATAATTTTCCTCTCAAACCTTATAGACCCGTTTTTGCTCTTGACGCTCTCATCGGTAGCATTTCCTTATTACCTTCATCAACTCACGCGCCGTCTTCTTCGACGCGCTCTGCCATGACTCCTTTCGCCGTTGGCGCCCACATTGTCAAAACTGAAGGACCCGCCGCTCTATTTTCCGGCGTCTCTGCCACCGTTCTCCGTCAAATGCTTTACTCTGCCACTCGTATGGGTTTATACGACTTTCTTAAACGGAGGTGGACAGATCGACTCACCGGTAATGGATAATAAATTGTTTTACCAATTCTTGATTTTTAGTAAAATACCAAAGCAACACAGTTTGATTTAGTTAGCAAAAAAGAACAATCGTCTAGCTCGATCGATATTAGTCTAGCCAAAAAGAACAATTGTCTAGCTTCCACAATTAGATCAACAAGACATGATTCATAGATTAAAACCAAAATTATTAGATGGGTCATCCAAACTACTAGATCCAGAAATATATATGTTAGGTTTTCATGTTATGTGTTATAAAGTTATTTGCAATTATATTTAATTTATTTCGATTTAATTAAGAAAAATACTTTTAAAATGTACTATCTAATTGTTTAATTAATAAAAATTACACCTATCTTCAATGTGTAAGATAAAGATAACTCATCTAAACTAAGTTCCAGTTTTTTAATTAGGTTTGGTTTGGTTTGATTAAAAGATCCTAATGTAAATTAAATTATGGAACAGGTAATTTCCCATTGGTCACCAAGATCACAGCTGGACTCATTGCAGGAGCCGTAGGATCAGCCGTCGGAAATCCTGCTGACGTGGCGATGGTAAGAATGCAAGCTGACGGAATTCTGCCGTTAAACCGCCGTAGAAACTATAAGAGCGCCGTGGACGCACTCGAGCGGATCGTGAGACACGAAGGCGTCTCAAGCTTATGGCGTGGTTCATGGCTAACAGTGAACCGTGCAATGATCGTAACGGCTTCTCAGCTAGCCACGTATGATCACGTCAAAGAGATCTTGGTCTCCGGAGGCCGTGGAACGCCGGGAGGGATCGGAACACACGTGGCGGCGAGTATAGCTGCTGGTATTGTTGCGGCCGTGGCGTCGAATCCGATCGACGTTGTGAAGACAAGGATGATGAATGCAGATAAGGAGAAGTATTGTGGACCGTTGGATTGTAAGGTGAAGATGGTGGCTGAGGAAGGACCAATGGCTTTGTATAAAGGGTTTGTTCCGACGGTGACTAGGCAAGGACCGTTCACGATGTTATTGTTCCTTACCTTGGAACAAGTTCGTACTTTATTAAAAGACATCAAGTTTTGATTAAAAATGTTATTAGAAGAGTATATAGAGATCATTATAAATATTCTTCCTACATTTTTATTAAATTGTGTATATGTTTATAATCATTCAAAATATTTATAGAGTTATTTCATGTAGCATTTCATATGTATTTAGAGATTTTTTTTGTAATGTATTTATAAATTTGCTAATATTTTTAAGTATTCTGTATATGTAAGAATTCATCGAAATTATGAACTTGTAAATGCCAAAAGTGATTGTGATTGAAGCAAAAGGACTTTGTCGGTGGGTCTAGAAGGATATGCTTTTGTTGGGGACCTTCATTTAGTATATTCCTTCTCTTTTGGGTACTATGTTCTATTCCTGTGGTTGACATAAAATATCAAATATTCCAATGTAATTACGCCAAAAAGTTGCAGAAAATAAAATAAAAGGTTTATGGTCGATGGTTCAATGAATAAGTCTTTTAAAATTGCATTTGAGAAAAAATATCTGTTTCATAGAACAAAATACGTCAAAACAAAGAACTAGTTAGTAAATTGGTTGCATGTTGTAACATAGTAGTTGGGCATTTGTTTCCAACGAATGGGCCTAATATAGGTCCAAGTCAATGAGTAGGCCTAATTTCATATAGACATTCATTTAACCAAAGCCCAGACTGAATTATGTGAAATTTTTTTATTAAATTCAAGTCATGATTATTTGGGAATGGAAACATAATTGTTTCCTATAATTTATAAGAAGCTTGAAGTACAGTAAAATGATACGTAGTACATAGAAAGCATTAGGGTCCACTGGTCTCACATTGCAACTACTATTCTCGATTTCACATATCACATCATACAAAAGATTAAATAGGAAAATTAATCTTTACAATATATATATACTCCATCATGAAAAGCAAAAATAAAAAGAAAAAAAGAAAAAGAAGTCGTCAAGGCAATTAAGCACTTAATTCCCCGTGCATTTCTTTAATCATTCATTTCCAATCCTTTTTTCCTTTTTCTTTCACCAAATTTGTCACTTTATTCTTTTTTATATTCCTATGATCATGGAATTTGGTGGATGCTTCTTCATTTTTACCCACTTCACTTATTTAAATCTCTTGTATAATAGTTTTCTAAATTAAATATATAAAACAAGTGTATTAAATTGATGTTATTGCCGACGTAAAAAAGAAAGGTATTTTAAAAATAACATAAATTAGCAACTAAGCTACTGAAATCAAAACCAAACATATAATGTAGTTGAGTCTTTGTCGCGTTATCGTAAATGTTCACATTAGAAAAAAAAGATAGGTTAATAATTACTATCTCCGTTTCAAAATATAAGGGGTTTTAAGATTTTTATTTTGTTTCAATTTATAAGGTGTTTTGCATAGTTCTAGGCAAAATTTAATGAAATTGATATGTTATGACCTTTAATATTCTGTAGAATTATTTATGATTGGTTAGGTTATATTTAAATTAAATATTAAATCAATTTGTAAGAGACCATTAATATGTTTCTTAATCTTTGTTGAAAAAAGTTAAAACCCCTTATAAAATGAAACGGAGGAAGTATAAACTACAATTAAAGAAACCACCAAAAAAAGGTGATAAATTCACTTCGACTATTTAGCTCATAATTAAAAGAAGAAATCTTCCTCTAAAAAAAGTAAAAGGAAGACGAAAATTCAGGCTTTACTTTAACAAACAACTAAGAAATAATCAACTTTGTAATATATTACTTATATAATGATTATAAAAAATGTGACTTGAAAAATTATGGATCGTGAGGGTTTGCCATTATATTCACCATTATTACAATTACACGTTCTCCCATTGCTTCATCCAACTTATAACAATCTCTTTTATTTTTGTTATTCTAGTATCATTTTATTCAAAATTCTATGATTTTTATAAATACTATATGTTTTTTCTGATGACAAAATTATTTTGATTTTATGGAATCCTTTAATCTCGCATAATAGATATTTAAAATGTAAAATTTAACATTTAGATTATAAATCAGACCATCGATATAATTATTGATTTTTAAAACAATATATTACTTACACATTATACTACCAAACTAGGATTATATTTACGTTATAGTGCGGGATTTAATTGTTTTTCAAATTTTATTCATTTAATTTGTTAAATCCATATTTTGAAATATTATTTTGAGCCGTTGATTCAATGACTATAACCCGAACCAAAATTGATCTGTATTAAAGGAATACATCCAACAAAATACTCAAATGAGTCCTCAATCTATATATCCAGAAAACTAACTTGAATCTGAACCGAAACTAAATCAAGAACCAAATTTTAGCTTTTTAGAGTTTTATTATTATTATTATTTTTAATTTTAGAATTTTATATAAAAATACCTCTAAACCCGAACTTGATATATACTGAACCGAATCATATCCAAAAAATAAAAATATCTGAGTAAGTCTTATATCAAAAGAACCAAATTATCGAATTAGAGGAACCGAATCCGAAAAAATACCATAAATATGTCTTAAATCTATGTACCCAGAAAACCGAGTCTAAACCCGAACCTGAACCGAATCAAGAACCGAATTTGTAACCGATATATTTATAATTATATTAATTTTCTTTTTTTTTATATATTTTTTTAAAAATACTTATTAGTTTTGAATTTATATATTAAAATCTGTAACAAAATCCACCTTAAACATATTTTTAAGAGTTGTTACAAACCATATATTAATTTTATTTTAAACCTTATAACACGATCAAAATAAAAATATCTCTCACTTTTATATATAAGATATAAATTTACTAGTACAAACTATTAGAATATTTATCATGCTTAAATTAATATAAGGAAAACATATTTGTTATATATTAAAAATGTAAAATATAATAGAACAAACTAATTTGTTATATAAAACAAATTACGATAATAAAGTATAAATTGAAGGCTCATTGCTAAGACCATCTCCAATGGTTGTCTTCATTTTTTTTTTATTTTTTTTTTCAAAAATGAAATTTTCTATAAATGAAGGAGGGGTTTGCTCCAGTGGTTTACTTCATTTCTTGCTTCAAATGAATATTTTAATAATATTTTGATATAATATTTTGATATAATATTTTATTAATAATTTTTAAAATACTTTTATACTTTTCAAATATATATATTTAACCCACATATATTAATTTTAAGTATATACTCAATAATAACATTAGTAAAACTATAAATTTTTATTACATGTTACATAAATAGAAAAACAAATGACAAGTATAAAATGTACTCACAATAATTATATATTTTTAATTTATATTTTGCTATTTATTTACTGAATATGTTTTTTTATTTTGTATTATAATATATGTTAATAAACTAAGATCTTATTTGGTAGCGGATTCTCTCATTTGATAAACTATTTGTACATCGCTGAATTCCTCTCCTCTCTAGCTTTGAAAGAGAGGCAGAATCAACTACCAGAGCCATCAAGGTTGCTGGTTACAATCGGTGTAATCATTAATTAGATCCCTCACCTAAGTAACATCATCATCTACTTCATATCATTTTGTGCTCTGGATTACGGAATTTTGACATGCAAACACCAACACTCTCAGATCAACAACTCTGAATCGGTTCCAACACCCTGATTCAGCCATACAGCACCTTGCATGTTAGATTCTCATTAAGGTTCAGCTCCACAAGCAAGATCAAGATCGAAGACAAAGGAACAACCAAGCCACTTCCCAAGATTAATCGGTGAAAAAGGGCAAGCACATCAGATTGGAGAGACAGATCGCATAACTCTTCTCCGATCAGGCAACATGCAATCAAATATTCACGAAGCCTTCACCTCCTTGCACCTTGAGGACGAACTAGTAGATCTCCCTCCAGCAGGAAACTATGTAAACGAAAAAGAACAAAATTATCTTCTAATCGGGAGACTTCTCAACCCAAAAAAGCAGAACATGGCTAAAGCCATGCTGACTCTTCCTAGAATCTGGAAAATATATAAAAAGATTGTGGGTGCGGTTATTTCAAATGATCATTTCCAATTTGGTTTTCCCTCAGAAGAAGATCTATCGGCTGTAACTCGAGTTGGAATATGGAACTTTGACGATTGGTGAGTTGCGGTTTGTTCTAAAAAGGACATGCAAGATGCTGAAATAATCACCAAAATCCCGCTCTGGATAAGAATCCTTAATATCCCATTTCAACACCGTACAGTGGATCTCTTTCGAGTAATCGGGAGTGCGTATGGAGACGTTATGAAAGTTGACTATGACGAAAACAAAACCTCCCTCCATGCCTTCACAAGGGTTCGCATCATGTATGAATTAAATGCCCCACTACGACCAAATAAATCCTTCAGGTTTCCGGATGGCAAGGTAATTAAGGTACCTTTAGAGTTTGAAAGAGTGAAGAAAACTTGCTATTTTTGTTTTAAACTCACACATGATAGGAGCCACTGCCCATGGTTAGAGATCACATCTCCACCACAATCTCCAGAACAGAAAGAAGATGAGCCGAGCTCCTCTAAAATATCTCCAAACATTTCAGCATCAGATCAGAAGACTGTGCTTAAAACGGATCAGGACCTTCAAAGACCAAAGAATAGCCAAAGTACTCAACAAGAACTCCAAATGTCCCTCTCTACAAGATCAACCACACTTAAGATTAAGAGGTCAAATAAAGAAAAAGCCAATACAACTCCACACGAGCATGATCCTTTCAATGTACAACTTCCTCATACCGGAAGAGATGAAGGTAATAGAGCTCTACATACTTCTACTTCTCATATGACTATAAGTCAACCTAAAAGGGCACAGGATATGGATTACATTATGGAAAGTAAATAAATTGAACAGATAGAGGAAGAAGCAAATAAAAAGCATCACACATATGTCAGAGATATAAACAAAAAGCGTAAAATCTCTGAGGTATCACAGAACTACCAACTACAAGACTCTGAACCAAAAAAGGAAGGTTTGGTGACTATCCTTAAGTCACCCAAGGAGACATGAGTATATTAAGCTGGAACTGTTAGGGTTTGAGGAGTTCTCTGACACTTCGAAGGCTTAAGGAAATAAGAAGATCCTTATTTCCAGACTATTTATTCCTCATGGAGACTAAAAATAAGCTACCATATTTAACTAAAATAAAAGAATGGTTAGGCTAC
>OVBA01009223.1:0-11021 GCA_900406435.1 Lepidium aucheri | reverse complement strand
GGAAGTAACCCGAATAGTTATGTTAATCGATGTGTGAAACCTAGATCGTGACTATTCTTTGGTTTATTTGACTTATTGTTGAATGCTTGTACTGGTTATAGCCTTGTGGGACGGGATGACCGAACCACTAAGCAAATTCGTTTGCTTATACAATCCTTGTGATCGTAGGTAATGAGCAAGCCAATGTTCGGGAAAGTGGCGAGTATGTGCGAGACCAAGGCGGAAGGAAGAGGGGATGGATTAGGATGGAACTCATGTTTTTATTTTATGCTTTTTAATTTGAACTTGATGCTAGAACTGGTTTGGGATTTTATTAAGTTACCGTCTAAGTTGAGTTATGTTTTGAACACCGATTGAATTGAATAAAATGGAACTGTCTTTAAATATGACTGTTTGGGCTTGTCACTTTTCTTTTAAAATCAAATTTTGTCTTAGTGAAATATGGAACTTGAAATGGTTAAGTGTAAGGTCCGCCCAATGCTTTACTAAAAATGTGTTGAACTTAAATTTGCGGGTTTAGGGTGCTACATTTATATTGTTAATCTGTTATACAAGTGGTCTGAATCTGGACTCTGATACAACAATATTATTATCATATGCACTAGGTCGTCATGACACAAACTTTGTAACTAACAACTTTAGTGGTAGGTGTATCCTAAAACCTTAGCATACTGTTACGTAAATTATGACTCTTTAATCCTTATCCACTTACAAAAAAAAATTATTACTTTATTGAGTTTGCAAAATAAAAATTATTTTTTTATTTAAAAAGGACGAAAAACGTACAACACTTTGGCCTTGTTCTTTTGTTCATCTAGATAATCCATGTGGATGAGGATGAAAATTGTTGTTCTTTTAGACACTTAAATGTGCTTCATCCGGATGGAGCATCTGAATGATTTAATCAAACTCATCCAATTTTTTAAAAAATTTCAGATGAGTTTGAATGATGCATCCGGATGGAGATGAACTTGCAAAGAATTTAAAAAAACTAAAATACCCTTCATTATTTTTGAAAATTATATCTCTTTTATTTCATTATTTATGTGGAATACATATTTTTTCTTCTCATTTTTACTCTCTCTTCTCATTTTCTTTTCTCTCTCTCCTCTTTTTTACTCTCTCTTCTCTTTTTACTTTCACTCATATTTTTTTTTTTCCCTCCTCTTTTCTACTTTCTCTCTTTCCTCTTTTTACTCTCTTTCCTCTTTTTACTCTCTTTCTTTTTTTTTACTCTTTCTCCCTTCTTTTTTAATCTCTCTCCTCTTTTTACTCTTTCTCTTTTTTTTCTCTGTCTCTTTCTTACTTTCTCTCTCCTATTTTTACTCTTTCTCCTCATTTTACTTTTCTCCTCTTTTTTACACTCTCTCCTCTTTTTACTCTCTCTCCTTTTTTACTCTCTCTCCTCTTTTTTTACTTTCTCTCTCATCATTTTACTATCTCTCCTTTTTTTTACTTTTCTCCTCTCCCTCCTCTTTTTTTACTTTCTCTCTTCTCATTTTACTCTTTCTCTTCTTTTTTACTCTCTCTCTCCTTATTTTTACTCTCTCCCCTCTTTTTTACTCTCTCTCCTCTTTTTACTATCTCTCCTCTTTTTTACTCTCTCTCTTTTTTCTACTTTCTCTCTCCTCTTTTTTGCTCTCTCTCCTCATTTTACTCTCGCTCCTCGCTTTACTCTCTCTCCTCTTTTTTACTCTCTCTTCTTATTTACTATCTCTCCTCTTTTTTTATTCTCTCTCCTCTTTAGTTACATTTTTAACATAAAACATGTCATTTTTAGTCATTTTGTTACAAATTACATCCAACTGATTTATACAAATGCACAAAGAAACATAACTTCATCCAAACGCATCATTGAGATGCAGTTTTTAGGTGAGGAAAAGAACATCATCCAGACGGATCATCCAGATGCATCATCCAGATGAAGCATCTGAATGGACAAAAGAACAACACCCTTTTGAACTCATCCTCTTTCCTCCTCAACAATTCACCATTGATACATCTTCCCTTCTTCTTCTTCTTGTCCATCCGATCCTCCATTTTTTCTATTTTCCTCGAATCCTAAAACCTCTTGTTTGACGTAGCACATATATTGAACCGGAGAGAATCGCCCGCCGCCTTGGACTATAGCAGCGCAAACCCTAGTTTATCGAAGGTGAGTTCTTTAGTAGCAATTTCGCAATTATGGGCTTGGATCTACGCTTTCTTAATGATTTTGCTAGTTACAGTGAAAGTGTGGTTATTCTACAATCCCGATGTGAATTTGGTAACTGTAAAATTATAGAGTTTTAAACACGATTTCTGAATGAGGTTAATAAAACAGCAAGGTCGAGTGTGTTAAACGATGAACAATTTTAGGTTTTGGGTGAGTTTAACCTTGTATGTTGTGAAATTGATGCATATCCCGGACCGAATACTAGTTTGTTTGTTGTTGTTAGCATTTACGGATTGAAATTGCGAGCTAGTAGGAAATCAACTTTTAAAACTGTAATCTTTCCAGATTTTGTGAAATTTTTTACAATGACGGTTGCTCCAAGTTGATTTGCAGTTAATATTCTTAGTGTCACCTTACATTGCTTATATGTGTGAGTAAGGTGTTTTCGATCTAGGCTGGCAAACGCTAGGAAGATTGACAAAGAGTGTCAAGTAATGGTCTAAGCTACATCTGTGAACATAGGCACTAAGTGTACAATATGCATAGTAATTGCAAATATATTTATAAACTGCAATTTGTTTGAAAATGCAAATGATAGATGTTTTCTGCAAATATATATATGGTAGTTGCAAATCCAAATGTTTGATGCAAATACAGATGTTTGTTGAAAAATATATATGTTGCATGAAAGTTCCAAGTTTACATGTTCATTACAAATATATTATAGCGAAAAACTAACCACATAACAATGTTTCCCAAGTTGCTGTGCAGTCCATCATAGCCCCTAAAGCTGAGTTCCCAAATGAAGAAGACCTAACCTGGTCTTACGAAGAAGACGATCCAAAGTTTGATACCATGGTGAAGATGATCGAGGATGGTGTGAAGTTCCGTAATTCAATTTCATAGACGAATTGACTCCAGATAGTGTTTCACCTCCTAAGAAGGAGAATAGAGGGGTGAAAACTAAGAAGGGCCGTGTGGAGCCAAGCTTGGGGTCTCCACCAACTTTGTCAACCCGCCAAGTTGAATGTATTACTTATCTGAAGGCCCATTGATCTCATCAAGCGAGTGTCCCTAGAAGCATGTTGGACAACCACACCACAATCGTAGTGCCAACATGCACCATGAGATCTACAAATGATCGTTTTTATCTGCAAATATAACCGTTTGCAGCAAACATTTATTTTTGCATTAACAGAGGAAACTGTTGTTTTGCAGTGACCATTAGTTGCACAAAAACTATAATTTACAAATACTTATATATTTTGCAGTTATGTTTCAGTGTGTATGTAGCTACCTATCATTTGTTGAACCAAATCAGAGAGTGGCGGTTGCGTAGCGAGCACGATATTTGTAGTAGAGAGCACGATATCTAATGTTGGGCAAGTCTGTAGGGAATTTTCATTCTAAATGTTAAGGGTGTGAAATGCAATGGAATCGTTGTATTTTTCCAAGTCTTAGGCTTATGTATGTTTGTGCTTTTGATCCACCAGAATATGTAAATCTTTTATTTTCCTGTAATCACAAGTGTTAGCAACAAATTATGCATTTTGTGGTTAATATTTAGAATGCCACCTACCTTTTATGATGTTTCCTATATACTGATGTAACTTTAAGCATTAAGTTTTATGTTTAGGCATTATCTGCTATGTTAGACAATTATGTGTTATGATAAAGAGACTCAAATGTTGAGCGTGTCTGCAGGCAGTTTTATACAAAACTCAAAGGTTAAGAGTGTGAAATGCGCTGGAATTATTGTATTTTTCCATGTCTTAGGCTTATGTCTCTGTGTGCTTTTGATCCACGAGAATATGTAAATCATTTGTTTTGCTGTTCACATATGTTAGCGTCAAATCTTTTGTTTTGCATTTAACATACTTTATCATGCAGATTCTACAATGGCTCCAAGAAACCTCCCACCCCGAATCATTGTTGATAGTCCATTTTCAGAAGGCAAGATGGTCAATGTCTACCAAAAGAAAACCTTGGTGCAGTCTCTTCTTCTAGCTCTAACACATTAAGAACAAGATTTCTTCTTCGAAAATCAGTTTAGGGACTTGTTAGACGTGGCGTCCAAGCCTGCATGGTCTGCAAGCTTTGGGGTCCAACTCTTAAGCAGACAGCTGGACATTCAAAAAAACAACGTGGAATTACGCTGGCAAACGCCAGGAAGGTGTAAAACAACCTTAGTTTAGTATGGCAAGCGCTAGGAAGGTGTAAAACAACCTCAGTTTAGGGTGGCAAATGCCAGAAAGATTGACAAAGTGTGTCAGGTAATGGTTTAAGCTACATCTATGAATATAGGCACTAAGTGTACAATATGCGTAGTAATTGCAAATATATTTATAAACTATAATTCCTTTTAAACTGCAAATGTTAGATGTTTACTGCAAACATATATGTTAGTTGCAAATACAAATGTTTGATGCAAATACAGATGTTTGTTGAAAAATATATATGTTGCATGAAAGTTCCAAGTTTACATGTTAATTACAAATGCATTAAAGCGAAAAACTAACTACATAACGGTGTTTCCCAGGTTGTTGTGCAGTCCATCATAGCCCCTGAAGCTGAGTTTCCGGATGAAGAAGACCTAACCTGGTCTGACAAAGAAGACGACCCAAAGGTTGACACCATGGTGAAGATGATCGAGGATAGTGTGAAGTTCTGTAATTCAATATTCACAGGCGGATGAGATCCAGATAGTGTTTCACCTCCTAAGAAGGGGAAGAAAGGAGTGAAAACTAAGAAAAGCCGTGTGGAGCCAAGTTTGGGGTCTCCACCAACTTCGTCAACCCGTCAGGGTGAACGTATTACTTATCTGAAAGCCAGTTGATCTCATTAAGCAAGTGTCCCTAGAAGCATGCTGCACTACCACTGGAGCGGGCTGGCTCGACACCATAACCTCTATGCCAACACGCACCATGAAATCTGCAAATGATTGTTGTTGTCTGCAAATATAACCGTTTGCAGAAACATTTGTTTTTACATTAATAGAAAAACAAGCAACACCTACAAAATAAAACTGAGGAACAAGCAACAACTACAATTTGAAACTCATATTGACTATGTCTTTTATAGCACAAGTCCCTACTGTAGCGAACAAGCAGCAACTACAAAACAAAGTGGTCCCAAAACAATGCCATATAAGCATTGAACTCCTCATCCATTCAGATATATGCAGATGGAAACTGCCTCCATGTTGGACCAAACACACATTCATGCCATTGGTAACTGATCTCAATAAGTTGGTCCTCTCTAACTCCCATCACATACATCAGTTTCGTTAGAAACCTAGTAAAACATCCCTTTCCTTGACTTCAATGGTTGCTATTAGATCCTTCCATGTCTCTTCAAAGACATAATTACCGTCAGGATCTAACTTCCAATCACCACTACGGACTCTGACATCTGTGTACATTGTTTCCTCCTTCACTTGCAAGCATAAATACATGTAAGTCAGAGCTCAAAAACAAGATTAAACAACAGAACATGGACACTTAAAGATCCGATCTAAAAAAAACAAACTTGTTGTTGGAAAAAAGAAAAAAACATATGTGAAACAGAGCAACCATTCTACCAACTTTCAGAGCAACAATCAAAACTAAAACCGACTATGTCTTTTATAGCAAAAGTCCCTACAGTAGCGACCCTGCAACAACTACAAAACAAAGTGGTCCCAACTGGGTAGAATTCTCAGCCACTTCCGCAAGATAGGCTCCCCAAAACCTGACACCAGAATACTCTCTAAAGACAATAAATATGAACTAACAGATAATCTCACCTAACTCCAAAACCTAATTATTCAGCATTGAAAGCTCTCGGTTGCAGTTATCAGAAATTGGAAGCTCAACATTTTTTGTTTTAGGTAAGTATGAAAGGTTAATGTCACAACCCAAAAATAAGAATTAATAAAGATGAGTTCGATTATTTTAATAATTTCTCCCTAAGATATTTTGTATATATTACTCTACCAAGATTGCGGACAAGTATTCTTTTTGCGGAAACAAAACTAATTATAAAATTTTGTGGCCGAAAAACGTTCCTCAATTGTAGAGTAAATCTTCTTCAAATCTGCCATTAAATGCAGCTTGCAGAGGAATGTAGATGGTGGGCTAAGACGGTGAGACCAAAAAGTTTAATTTTGTAAATAAATTTTATTATGCAAGGGGTCAGTATAGTCTTCTACACAGTTGGCTCCACAAACATTTACTTAATTTAGAAAACTATATGCTAGATACTTAATTAGTTCTTGTATTCATGTTACTTACTATAATTTCTCAACTTTTAAACTAGAGAGATCAATATAATTTTGTTTTATTCATAAAATAATTTATACTTTTTTAAACCAAGTATCTTAAATGCAGTTCTTACTTGGCATAAAACCAAGATTTACAAATCCGACCAGGTTCATGTCGGATCTGATCGCTCTAGCCATGCTGGATTAGGATATGTAAATGTTGCTCAAGGCAATGTACTGTAGGATATGGATATGGTTTTAATTTTTTGAGTCGATCATCACTATCAAGATTTTAATTTTTTGATTATAAAAATCTACTATAAATCATCAAAGATAATTAAAAAATACAATCTACAGAATGTTATAAGTTGAATATTCGGCTTTGGTTTTCCGGTTCTCCGTTCTTTCGGTTTTTTAAATTAGGAACCATTCACTTTGGGCATAATAATTTAAAAACCATTCGGTTATTTAATCGGTTCGGTTTGATTTTGAGTTTGGTTCGGATACCTTTATCTAAACTTTTAAAAAATACAAAAAAAATCATAGAAAACCAATAAATAAATTATAGAAGTTTGAATAATTTAGAGTTTTTTAGTAATTTTAATTCAAATTAATTAATAATTTGGATTTATAGTTACACTTTTGGATATATAGATTACTAAATACTATATAAATAATTATTTTAAAATATAAATAAACATTTCGATTATTTTGGGTAACTATTTAGTTATCGGTTTGGTTTTGGTTCTCTAATTTTGGAATATGTGGTGTTTAATGGGCTTAAGTTTCAATTTGATAAAGATGTTTAGCATTCTATTTACGCCTCATTGTTTCAGGTTATAGCCCATGAAGCAAACATAAGCTTTTTCACTCTGCAAATGGTGACAACGCATTGAGCTAACAGATTCTGTTAACAACAGAATTATTCCGTCAGTAACAAACTTTTGGTGTGACTAGATTCTATATGAATCTATGCTGATTCTTTTTGAGTGTGTAGAGTGGACGTGAGTGAGTTTTCTCTTTCATTGTTGTAAGCTTGGTTTCCTCTCTGGGTTTTGAGCTTTTGGATGAGAGAAAATTGCTTGAGAGTGAGAGAGTAACTAATCTTGTAATCGATGCTATATATTCTCCTATTGTTAGTGGATTCTTTGGTGATCGTGATCCCGACGTGAGTAGGCTGCTGCATATTGCAGTGGAGGCTGACTACGTAAATCTCGAGTGTCTTTACTATACGTTTTTTCTCATTGCTTCTCGTACTCTATTTCTTTGATCTAATCTCACTTTGTATCAACATAGATCATCGCTTATTGGTACAACTAGTATGAGAGCCAGGTTAGTTGTTTTCCGCTATGAGATAGATCTTAGCTGCGATGTCGTCAGCTCAGATCAAAGTTGAAAGGTTCAATGGTTCTAGAGTGATAACAAGATTTTTCTCTATTCTCAAATCCTATTTTACTACACTACAAAAGATTGTCAAACCAAATTGGAGTGTAGCTAGCAATGTGAATCGATCAAACTTATCTAATTCAATCCAAATCAATTCAATGAATTTCTATCCACCTAAATGAGTAGTTTAAACAACGGAAAACAGTAATAAATAGCAAACAAGCAAAATAAAAATCTGAACAGCAGTAGTAAAGCAGATTGCAGTAAAATAGAGAATTTAGCAAATACAAAATACTAAGCAAATGAATGAGAAAGAGTTTTCCTAAGGAGTGGAGATCATGGATAAGTAGATCATCTAAAATTAGTAGGATGCTTAACAAAATTAAAATAGAGCATATTTCTAGGCAATGAGTTTATAAACTACTGAATTCACCCTCATGGCAAACAATCTTTAAAAAGTTATCAACAGACCCTATCACCATAAGAATTTAATAACCTATATGGCACGAAGAAGCAACTTAATCTAGCCAATAAACACCTTCGATATTCAATCTCTTGAGCTAAGAATATAAATATCTGAGACGGTTTAATCAGACATTTTATTAAACACTTTTTGGATGGTAAAATATCTAATAACGGGTTTCAATTGACCAGAGAGAAATAAGCCTTAAAAACACCAAAATAAAAGAGATCTAAGCTAATCAACTCTTAAGCAACCTAGAAAGCTTAAGATCCACACTAATCTAGTCCATTTCCTTAAGAACCCTAACTAATTTATTCAGAAATCATTAGAGAAACAAGGAAAGCAGAAAACAAAGTAAACGGCATGATTAGAAAACTAAGAAAGAAATAAACACGTATGGAATGAAACTGAATTTGCATTAAAAGATCATAAAACGAAAAAGAGTTTTTGTTTTGGAATTACAAAGTGAGAAAAACACACAGCTCAAAGGTTTCTTGCACTAAAGCGGTAAAAACTAAGCTAATCGTTTTTGTGACATCAAGGAGTATTTATACTCATACCCCCCACTTAACCTAGAAACTCTAAACTAAAAAATCAACAAAATAATTTAAATACTCCTTGGTCAAGCTTACCCTATATCATGGGTCGAGTCAAGTGGTCAAGCTGGCGATTATAGAATTGACTCGGCCCATCAACTTGAGTGGCCCATTGACTCAACCCGTTAACTAGAGTGGGGTGTACATAATCAACCCAATCTATCACTTCGAGTTGGACCATCGAGTGGTACATGCAGATTCGACTCCAACCATCGGCTCAAACATGCACCTCGTGTTCTTCTTGAAGTGTCCGTCCTTTGCTCTATTTTGGCTCCAAAATGCACTTTCTTCTCAAGACCCACTAGTCCCTTTCATCTATGGTCCAAACTTTCCTAAAAACAACTCCAAATGCAAAGTGCAAACTATGCAAATGCAAACTATACAAATGAACCAAAAATGAATCGAACATAATGCAAATAAAATGGGTATGTATGCAAAATGAACTAAAAATACACCTAAAACTAGATAAAATGCATACATATCATGGAGACTACATGTTATGAAAGGAGAAATTGATGGCTCATCTGGAGCTTCTCGGTTTATTGGATGCTATTGAAGCTGATACATCTGTACCTTAACCATCAAAGGCACCAGAAGGTTACAAAACAAATAAAACTGATGTGAAGAGTATACAAGATAAGCAGAGAAAGGCTAGAAGCACAATCATTCTTAGTGTTGGAGATCATGTTCTTCGTAAGATTATCAAAGAAAAATCTGCAGCTGACATGTTCAAGGTACTTGACAATCTCTATATGGATATGACTCTTACTATCCAGATCTATCTTAAACATAAGCTATATAACTATAAGATGTCTCCTAGTCTTTCATTAGAGAAGAACATAAATGATTTTCTAAAGATTATTGGAGATCTAGAATATGCTGAGGTTGAGATTTCAAATGAAGATCAAGCAATAATACATCTGAGTTCTTTACCAAGTCAGTTTGAAACTCTGAGAGATACTTTGAGGTATATCAAATTTGTTTTGAGGATGTATGATGTCTTGGCAACTACTAGATCTAATGAGATGGAAGCTGGTTCCCAAGCAAAGGAATCAAAACCGATTGTAGAGAGTCTATTAATTAAGGAAAAATCTGAGAAATCTTGGCTTCAAGCAAACTCAAAAGGCTCTCAATCAAAAAATTCAAGAAAGGAAAGCAAGAGGCTAAGAAGAAAAAGGCATGTTGGAAATGCGGTTCTACAGATCATTTCAAGGCTCAATGTGCACCAAATGGATATAAAGGAAATGATAAATAACATGGTGATACATCTCAGATGGTGATACATCTCAGGTTCATATGCAAGAAGAAGTAGTGGATGGTGATGTTCTCTGTGTTATTAATGTGTCTAATATCTCTAATTTTTTTCTTGAGGAGAAATGGATTGTTGATTATGGTTGTTTCTTTCATATGACATGGAATAAGGAATGTTTTACTGAGCTAAATGAGAACAAGACATGAAGATTGTATATGGGAAATGATATTGTGTCTCAAGTTAAGAGAATTACCACATTGAAGATTAAAATGGATGATTGTACTTATATGTTTCTAACAGATGTGAGCTATGTTCCATATATGAAGAGAACTTAATATCAACTGGTATTCTCGAGGATTAGGGTTGCAGTTTTAAGTCGAAGAATGGGAATTTCACAGAATGTGAATTCAAGAGCAACTCTTTCTCCTGAATCTCAAAGAGCTCCCACAGTGAGGTGGCAAATAAAGAGTCTTTGAATCTTAGGATACAATCACACTTAAGACTACAAAAGCTTCACTCTTTTGCAGAATCTACAAACCAAAACTCTAACTATGAACTCACAAAATGACTATGAGCTTACTATGAATAAGGAGAAGAGAAAGGGTTCTGTCAAATCGTTAAACCCAATACCTATTATATAAGATCGATACCAAGTTCTCTTTGGTAAGTTGGGATCCGATTTTAATGAGAAATCTTCTCATAAATGAAAATGATCTGCCATTACTTGACTTCTAGAATGAATAAGATGAAGACGTTAGATGGCTAGGGATCGTGTGCTTCAATTGAAGCATTTTGGGTTTTGTGGACTTATTATATGAAATTGACTTAAACCAAATATTAATCCAATCTCAGCCCATTAAGAAAGAGTTTGGACTATATTAAACTCTTTCAAGTTATGTCTTTTGATCCTTTATTTCTCATTCAACCTT